>CM053787.1:641359554-641578186 GCA_028749045.1 Cupressus sempervirens | reverse complement strand
TCCCTCTCTCCCTTCCCCCCTTCCCCCCTATCATCTTGCCATTCTCCTGATCCCCCTCTCTCCCACTCTCCCCTCTTCATCCCTCCATCTCCATCTCTATCCCTAGCCCCTCTTCCTTTGTCCTCACATTCACTCTACTTCCCCTCTCTACCCCTCCCTCCCTCGTTTCCCCCTTCCTCCATTTTTCCCTCCCAGTCTCCATCTCTCCCACCCCCTTCTTTCTTTTTATCACATTCCCTCTCCCAACCCCTGTCTACCACACCCCCCCTCTCTCTCTCCAATCCCTCTCTCCTAGATTCTCTGCCTCTCCCCCCCTCTCTCCCTCTCCCTCACTCCCTCTCTTCTCCCATCATCCTTCTCATCCTCCCCCTCTCCATCCTCTATCTACCACATCCCTTTCTCTCCAATCCCACTCTTTTCCTCACATTCCCTCCCCTAACCCCCTATCTACCACATCCCTCCCTCTGTCTAATCTCCCTCTTTCAGATTCTCTCCCTCTCTCCCTTCCCCCCTTCCCCCCCCCCCCCCCTCTCTCTCTCTCTCTCTCTCTCTCTCTCTCTCTCTCTCTCTCTCTCTCTCTCAGTCTCTCTCTCTCTCTCTCTCCCTCCCTCTATCTCTTCCTCTATCGCTTCTCACATCATCCCACTCGTCCTCCACCTCTCCCACCCTCTCTCCCTTGGCTTCCTCACTTTCTTCCCCCTCCTCCCTATTGCCCTCCCACTCTCCCCATCCCTCCCTCACCTCCCCCCTCCATCCACCCTCTCTTCTCCCATCATCTCTCTAGTCCTTTCCCTCTCCCTCTCCCTCTTCCTCTCCTCCTAACCCCCTCAATATCTTCCTCCCTCCTCCCTATCATCCTCCACATCTGTCTCCCACTCTCCCCTCTTCGTCCCTCACTCTCCATCTCTATCCCTCCACCCACTTTCTTCCTTGGCTCTTAGATTGCCTCCCCCATTCCCATCTCTCCCCTCATCCCACTCAAGCCCTCTTTTTCTTCCCCTCCCTTTCCTATCCCCCCTCATCTTACCACTCTGCCTCCTACTCTCCTACTCTTCCATTCTCCTCTCTCCCCTCTTGTCCACCACCCTACCCTACACTCACCCTCTCTTTTCCTCTCACTCCTACCCCTCTTGCTCACCCTCCCCCTCCCTCTCACCCTTACCCACTCTCGCCACTCCACCTCTCTCCCCCCCACTTTCTCTTTCCTATTCCCCCCTCACCCAAACCCACTCTGTCACTCCCCCTCCCCCATTGGCCCCCCTCCCTTTTCTCCCCCTATTCACATCCTCTCCCTCCCTCCCTCAAGATTCTTTCCTCCCTTTCTTCCTCTCCTACTCTTCCCCATCCCCCCCCTCTTCTCATCTCCCTCTATCCCCACTTTCCCTCTCCCCCTCTATCCCATTTGCCCTCCCTTCCTCCTCCCCTCCCACTCTCTCCCCATCTACCTCCCTCCCTCTCTTGCTCCCTCCCTCTCCTACTCCTCCTCATACTCCCTCTCCTTATCTCCCTTTGTTCCCACTTTTCCTCCTCTCCCCCATTGTCCCACTTCCCAGCCTTCTCCAACTCTAACCCCTCTCCATCCCTCTATCTTTCCCGTCACCCTCTCCCCCTATTTATCTTACTTTTCCTCAACCTCTATCTTGCCCTCACCTTTGTCATTCCTCCCTCACACCCTCTCGCCCTCCCTACCTTCCTCCCTTTGTATGTCTCCCATTCTAACCCTTTCCTGTTCCCCCCCCGCGTTTGCGCCCACTTTTGGTCATCTCCCTCTGCCCCTTTGCCCACTTCTCTCCCTCTTCTCCCTTACTATCTCCCCCCATATCTCTATCTTCCCCTTCCCCTTCCCCTTCTCCCGTCTCTCTAGCAAAAGCATCCTCTAAATTTCAGAAAGAAATTTAACTTAAAAACTAAGTCATTTTATTTGTGATTCTTTTAACAATTGAAATTTAAAACATAATATAAACTACTTTGAATTCATATTACAAAATTATAAGGATAATTTCAAACTAAAAAAATCACATATAATAAACAAATACATAATATTTGAATAATACGAAATATAATAAAAAGTTTATATAACAAAGAAATGTAAGATAAAATAAAAATTGAACATTCCAACCATTGTAGCAAAATGATTGAAATGCATCAAAATGTCAAATGACCCTACAAAAATTAAACAAAACAATAGAAATTGATTTGCATACGGTCAATCAAACCATGATGGAATTTCAAGCTTCAGATGCCATAAAAAGAGAAATGAATAGCTCAAACATACAAGATTGCAAAAATTCTTTCTTGAACATAGGGACATATGTAAGACAAAATGTTCCCTAGGTTTGTTTTTAAAGATAAAAAATTCTTCATTTTCACTATCATGGAATCAGGAAACATAAGAAAGATAAGTAAAATGAAGAAGAGGACTGTTTCATTCGTACGGGAACATAAAGCTCATGAAGAAAAAGCTATATAATATTGCCAAGATTGAAATTTGTTGGGCATGAGAAATCCAAAATTATAGAAAAATCCAGGTATATCTTAACCATATGCCTGAACTCCACTATTATTTATGCACATTCTATATGAACATAATTATGTTAGATATTGAACCAACGAAACTAGATTACCACACAGTTTCAGTGAAGCCCTAACTGTACTATTGCTAGCAATAAATTTAAATAGTCAACCCTTCCGTAGTAAATTGATTTTAATAGTTCATGTTGTACCCAGATCACCTTTCGATTCGGCCTAGGCTCCTGTTGACCACTACCAGTGAACAAGCTTAACATCTGAAAAAATTAAATACTACAGATGCAGTAGATTAGATTGATTCTTTGTTTTCTTACGCTTGGCTTCATATAATTAGATTTATTTTTTCGTTTCTATGGAGGGATAGAAAGAATAAAGCATCAAGGAGGAGTGTAGTAAGGAATATAAAATAGAAATACGGAAATTGCTTATGAACAGGGTGGATACATGATATGATTATATGTAAATAGATATATTGAGTTGCAGGGTATACAGAGGAAAAAATTAACAATTTTCCAGGCCAGTACAAATGAGTACACAAGATAGACTCCCGATCCTCAATTGTGCTGACCTCAAAAATTATGCTTATCAATTAAGGATTTCTGATCAAGCAATACAAACAAGAACATAAAATGTGCAGCCGTGCGAGAAAAGATGGGAAAGCTGTCAAAAACTGCCAGTCTTTATGTCATAAATTAATTTATTTGAAAATTCAAGAGTAAGAGTATTGAAGATTCATAACATAGTGATGAAATGATTAATTAAATGCAAGTATATTTAAACATTTTAGTAAAAATGTGAGGTCTTGCAAGTGGGGGGTAAAGAAAAACTATGAGATTGTTGATTGTTGATTGGAAGGAATAGATGCACCTGTGTGAAAATAAACATTTGAAGTGATGAAGCACAAGTTGTTTGACATAACGCTCGTAAAAAGCTCTCTAGAATGTAGTGTGGATCATTTATCAGCTACTCTCACTTTGCAAGAATACAGTTATTTCACAACATGTGATTGAGTCAATCCAAACAGATTTAGATGACATTTATTTGACAATATGCTATTGACTCAGATGGAGCAAATTTTGGAATGCTCGACATTATAGTTTTATCATAAATAGGATGTCACAGATGGAATAAGTGGCAAGAAAATGGAAACCATTTTATTGTAAGATAAGCATGGAATGTTTGTAACGTTTACATGAGAGTGAATATTAGTGCTAATAGTGATATCTCCATTACTAGTACTGAAATGAGGCTTTCATAAAAAATCAATGTACTAATTCAAAGGTTTCAAAAGGAAATATTCATCCAAAAAAAAATGTAAGGATACAATCGAGTCTACACAACAAAAGGCAGGGAAAATTCAAACCCTATTTTGGTTACATCGTATGCCATTTACTCAAATACAGGCTCTGTGTATGAAAAAGTATGGCAGACAATGATCAAGTGAGACATCTCATTTATGATAATAGTATTGCTGAATAATCCTGGGGTTTTTTTTTTCACAAGAATAAGAAAATTGGTTACAAGCATTTATTATCTTTGTCTAACTTGAATTCTTGTTGAAATAATAAGAAAGAATTATGAGTGCTGAAAAAGTTAAAGAAAAAGGTAGAATGAAATTTGAGGAGGGATTTACTATGGATGGTTCTGTTGATTTGAAGGGCAGGCCTATTCTTAAGTCCAAAAGTGGAGGATGGATAGCCTGATCATTTCAGGTCGGTAAAATATATTATACGATCAAGTGGAAGGTTAATTGACGAGACAAATTGGGTGACTACTAATTAGTGGCATTTAAATCAAAGTTAATAACGAAAATTCTTTAAATTAAAGATTGAAAGCAAAGAGAAGGAAATTCTAGGAAGAGGAAATGGAGTACAGAAACAAATAGAGAACCAATATTAGAAGAAACCCATACAATGAAAACAGAGGGAAAACCAAAGAATGAAGCAGAGCACAAGCAGAAGGAAATTAGGCAAAACAAAAGAAAAAGAAAGACAAATACCTTTTTTATGGTCCTTCCGCACCATAGACATAAACACTAGTCATTCCACGCCAATTCTGAATCTTCTGTCCTTCTCCCTCAGGATAGATACTCATTCAACCATTCTCAAAAACAGGGTATGTTTGTTTTATATTCTTTCCATGGCCTGCAACATTCACATTATTTAAAATCAAGAAAGTTTGAGAAAACATAAAACAAGTAAAGAAATCATCAGATTTCTGAAAATAAGAAATAGTCTGGTGGATTCCTCAATAAATAAGGAACCGAATCTCAATCGATTTCGTTTAATTAAAAAGGCATTGAATAACATAAGTATTTCGTGTAACTAGAAATGCATTGAAACAAATTTTAGATCATTTCAAACTGTATGATGCCTATTATGATATGAAAAACTAAGACCAGCCAATGACAAACGAATAAATGCATAAAGCTCAGAAAAACAGTAAATCGTACGAAATTGGGAACGAAGTAAAAGAAGTAAATGAATCATTTCAATCTTTTAGATGCCAGGAATGACAAACCTTTGTTTAATTTAAGCCTGTAAATAGTGAGCCAATATTAAGAGCACAGAAAACATACAAAGAGGAACAAAACTATGAAAACAGAGCACAGTTCAGATGTACCTTGAGCGAACCGGCAAAGGTTAATAAACTTTCCAAGAAAAATGGATATATGGTAAAGATGAAATGTGCCCCTGGTTTGCACATAAATGGTGCATGAATAGATGCCATGAAAACCATATTTTCTTCTAACGGCAATATAAATTCAAAAAAGCAAAACAAAAAGCAGTCAAGGCTTGCGTTTCCAGCGAGCGTGGAGAACATGAGTTCATTACGTGCACAAGTTCATTACGTGCACAAGTATCTGAGATGAAATTGATCTTTTTTTGTGTAACGGTAATATAAATTTAACATAAAAAACAATGTCTAAAAATACTGAAAAAGTAATCACGCGTTTCTTAACGGTAATATAAAAAAGAATTCAAAGCCCGTTATCCATTGTGGATTGCTATCCATTTGAACGAAGTAAGGTGATTTACGGGATGACAGATTGTATTTTTTATTTTGTCCACACTTTTAATTAATACAACCATATTTGCAATTTAGATAATATTTATTTATAATTTGAGAAATATATAAAAAAAGATATTCAACAATAAAGTTTTAAATACAATATTGCAAATAAAATGCAAGCAAGTAATAATTTATGCTCTTCTAATCTTTTTGGTATGTGAAATGAAATAATAAAGTGTGTTCTTGTGTTTTAATTAATTGGTTATATTCATCTTAACAACCAATCTTGGATGAGAATAAAAGAAATCAAATATCTTAGTAATACTTTTTTTAAGACAATGTTTAAATTGTAATTATTTACATCATGAATTGCATAAATAGAAAAGTCAAATTATATTAAAATTGGTTGAATAGATTGGAAGGTGAGTAAGTGAGGAGTTGGGAATTTTAAGTGTACCGCAATTGGAGCGACTAGGGCACGACAGCTAGGTTTTTTTGAATTTTTTTTGCAGAAATTTGAGATTGCTTCAATCTTGTTTCAGCATCTATTTGTTGGGCTCTTATGGCCACGAGCGGGGTCTCCAGGAGTCTCACTCTTACTGGAGCCTCCAGTTGTGATGGATCTTCTCCCAGGGCGAGGTCACAGGAGAAGGAGTCATTTTATGTTAGCGAGCGCCAAAAGTTAAATAAAGTTAATGGGTGCTTTCCACATAGTTAGAATCAACCTGTGCTGGTTATTCCTTTGGAAGCAATAATGGAAGATGTGGACTATTTGGCCACACATGCATTGATATGCAAGTTTCTTGGTATCCAAATTTCCCTATCGGCTCTGGAAGGTTAGATTCATCGTTCATGGTAGGTGAAAGGTGATATGGATATTATGATGGTTGGAAATAGCTACTTTTTGGTGAATTTCTCTTGCATATCAAATCGAAACCGGGTCTTTGAGGGAGGTCCATATTTTTATGACAGGATAGGTCTTTTTGTCAAACCTTGGCATAGAGGGTTCAATTCTACTGAGGATCTTCCTTGAGGGTTCCTATTTGGGTCCTCCTATTGCAGATTCCTTTGGAGTTCTGGTGTGAGGATATCCTATGATAGATTGTTGTTGTGCTTGGAAAGCTGACTGCTATAGCACATCAATCACTAGACAAAAAGGTTATTTCTTATGCCCGGATTTGTGTTGAAATTGATTTAAATAATCATTTGCCAAATTCTTTAAAAATTTTCCTAGGCTCTTCTTCTTGGATCCAATAGCTAGACTATTAATCTATTCCCTTCCATTGTCGCATTTATCATGTGTATGGTCATTTACAATGCCAATGCCCTCAAGCCTCCAAAGGTAATGGTACAACTAATGGGTTCTCTAGCCCAAGGATGGCTAATGATGGTATGGGGAATGGTCAAACTGTTACTATTGGAAAAGGAAATGTTCAAACTGATATTATAGGTAAAGGGAAATCTCAAATGAACACTTCAAGTTAGGGGCAAGGGCCATCTAGTTCTACCAGTCCTAATAAGGATGGTTTTATCTCGGCTTGAACTCGTGTTAAGGGGTGGGGTCAGAAGCGAGCTCATCTAGATTAGCAAGTGGACTTAGGGTTTAATCATTTTGAGGTTCTTGACAACATGGTCATAGAAGAAGGTATTCCTACAGAGGTTCAATGTGTAGCTACTAGCTCAGAGGAGAGGAGTTCTACTCTTAGTGGCAACCAAGAGGTTGTTGCTTAGTAGATGTTAGAGACTTCTATTGGTCCTGAGTCTAGTGCCCTTGTGGTTTCTCCTACTCCTTAGGAAAATGATGTTCTTCTAGTATATTTGGTTAAAGATGTGTTTTCCTTTGGTAAAGGAAAGGGATCTTTTATTGCTTTGGGCCTAATGCAAAGTCCATTTACAGAAACTCTCTTTTTCTACTCCCTCAAGAGTTGGGTGAAAGCAAAATCAGGAAAAAATTAAACTTACAAGAGATTTACTGGTAGAGTCTAGGGTTGTCAGGACCTTGGCTGAACATTTTCCCCACTCCACTCAATGATTATTCTCTCATGGAATGTTAGGGGGTTGAATAGCATCTGTAGACAAAAACCTATTCACGAGTTGGTGGTTGATCATTCTCCAGATATCCTTTGTATCTAGGACACCAAGCTTTCAGTGGACTCCATGTTTAGATGTGCTCCTAAAATTTGGTTTCTAGGCCAATGTTAGTGTGTTGGTGCTTTGGGGAGCTTCGGTGGTCTTCCCATTTTCTTGGATCCTAGGAAAGTTACACCACTTTACTAAATCTCTTGCCTCTTGGATCTCTCACAAGTTGCATCCTCTCTAGAAACTGGAGAGATGATTCTTGTTACTAATGTGTATGCTCCTATTGATTTCCCTAGCAAGCTCAAGCTCTGGGAACATATTAGGCATGTTAGAAGCTGTCATATTTTCTTGCCTTGGATTGTGGTTAGAGATTTCAACTCTCTTCTCATTCTAGAGGAGAAGAGGGGTGGAATGGCTCTCTTGGGTCCTTCTTCTAAGCTTCAACAACAAAATATTGATCTTTTACATCTCTCTAATGTCAAACCTCTCAATAGGCTCTTTACCTGGAACAATCAAAGGGTTGGATAGGTTCCTTGTTTCTTGCTTTTGGAATTGTGGCTTTCTTTCTCTCTCTTCTAAAATTCTTTATTGAAGAGGTTCTGATTGCTGGCCTATTAATCTCAAAACTAGTTATGTTGTTGTCCCCAAGAAGCCTCCCTTTAAGTTCCAGCTGATGTGGCTTCGAAACTCTTCCTTTCATGACTTAATGGCTCACTAGTGGAGATAGGGAGGCCCTGCCTATGGCACTGCCATGTTCTCCTTCTCTAAAAAACTTTAATATATTAAAAGGAAGTTGAAGAATTGGAATAGGAAATGTTTGTGTAATCTCCACATTATGAAGAAGAGGGCTCAGGATCGTCTTGATGTTATTACCAAGAATATTTAGGATTTGGGTTTTTCTGAAGCTCTTGGCATAGCAGAATCCTGAGCTTCTACTGATTTAGCTGAGTGGGATCTTAGAGAAGAAATTTATTGGAAATAGAAGGCTCAAGTTGACTGGCTTTAGGAAGGGGACAAGAAAACCACATTTTTCATAAATCTGTGCAGGTTCAACGTAATAGGAGTTACATTTTGTCTCTTGTTACTTCTGAGGGATGTGTCTAACCTCCTCTTAGACTATATCTAGGGAAGCTATTCAGTTTTACTCTACTATCTTTTCAGATGATTTACCTCCAGCAAAGATTGAGGAGAATACCATCATGTCTTATATTCCCTCTGTTGTGGCCAAGGAGATGAATGACTCTCTTATGAGGCCAATTAGTATGTCTGAGTTGGAGGGGGTGGCCTTTGGCATGAGGAAAGGTAAAGCTCCAGGGTTTGATGGCTTCCATATTGAATTCTTTTAAGAATTTTGAGATATTATCAATCATGACCTTTTGGATGTGGTTCATGAGTCCTATTCTAACAAAGAAATGCTCCGGGCCTTGAATGCTACTTTCTTAGTCCTTATTCCAAAGAAGGAAGAGGCTAATCAACTAGACTTTTTTGGACCCATTACTCTTTGTAATGTGGTCTATAAAATCATTACTAAGCTCCTAGAAGAGAGGCTTAAAGTTTGGCTTCCCATGGTTATCTTTGAGGAACAAGGGGGTTTTGTGGCAGAAAAAAAAATCTAGATGGGGTAGTTATTGCTTTTGAAGCTATTCACTCTATCTGTACTTCCAAGGAACATGCCATGTTCATTAAGCTTGATATGGCTAAGGCTTATGACAAAGTCAATTGGGATTTCTTGCAGAAAGTTCTTCTGGCTTTTGGCTTTAGTCAGGAATGGTTTAGATGGGTTCTTAGTTGTGTTACTACTCCTCCCTTCTTGGTCCTTCTTAATGGTGAACCATCAAAACTTTTTGGGGCATCTAGAGGTCTTCGCCAAGGAGATCCCCTCTCTCCTTAATTTTTTATCATTATAGCTGAGGGACCTCGTAGAATTATCAAGTTTCATGTTTTCAAAAATCTAATTCAAGGATGGCAATAGGGAAATGCTTTGCCTACTCTTTCCCACTTTTAGTTTGTTGATGATATGACCCTTTTTGGGAGAGCTTGGATTCAGGAAGCTAAAGCCTTTTGGCTCAACTTGGATACTTATTTGGCTGCCTCTAAGAAAAAAATTAATGACCACAAGTCCTCTATTTTTTTCTTCAACACTCCTGAGCCTATCCAGTGGAGGATTACTAATATCCTATGATTTTAGATTAAGTCCCTCCCTCTGACTTACTTGGAGGTCCCTATTGTGGTGGGTAAACAATGTAGGATTTTTTTGGAAAAGCTTGCTTGAAAAACTTTGACAAAAAGTCAATCATTGGACTCACAGGTGGCTCTCTATAGCTGGTAGGGTGACACTCCTTCAATTTATGATTTAGGCCCTTCCCATATACAAAATCATGGTTCAGGCTGCCCCAATGTATTTTCTTAAGGAATTTGATGCTCTCTCTCACCAATTTCTTTGGAGTGGAAATTTGTAAATACCAAATGGAGCCTCATCAATTGGGATACTATTTGAAGCCAAAAAAGGAAGGAGGCCTTGGCCTTCATTCTGCTATCTTTGTAGTCAAGCTCTTGTTGCCAAGCTCTATTGGCACTAGTGTTCTCGTTAGTCTCATCTTTGGGCCTGTATCCTATCACATAAGTATTTACCTGGTGTTGAACCTTTAGATATTTCCAAGTTTTTTGTTGAGAGAAGCGACTCTATGGTGTGGAATACCCTCAAGATTGGTGCTCACCTAGTGAAGAGAAGTTTATTTTGGATCTATAACAGAGGCACATAGGCTCTATTTTTGAGTGATTCTTGGAATGGCCATTCTCCTCTCTTATCATCTCATCCACACTTGTAGTCTCTTTGTGATTTCTTCCTTTTTTTTGGATGGAATAAGGTGGCTCATTATAAGGAGGCTTATAACCTAGGCCTTGTTGTGGGTTACAGATGGAAGAATTCTTCTGATTGGCGATTGGGTGGCTTTCTGCAGGATTGGTTGGAACTAACACAGATATTGGCTTATAGGGAGTACAACTCTCTGTAGGAACCTGATGTTTTGGCCTGGGGAGGTGCTTCTTCTAGCAAGTATTTTGTTTCTTTAGGGTACATTGTGCTGACAAAGAAAGTTTTTGGTGAGGTGGAGGTCTCTTGGTGGAAGAAAGTTTGGAATAGTTTTTCATGGCCTAAGTGTAACATTTTCCTCTGGATTCTGGTTTATAATTGTTGTCTTACTTGGGAGAATCTTTGCAAGTGAGGCTACTAGGGGCCTTCCATTATGTTTTATGCCACAATAGTGAAGAGATTGTTTCCCACCTTTTTTTCCAGTGCTCTTTTGCCAAATAGATTTGACACTTCTGGTGGAGTGTGTGGGATGTATGTGCTGGCATGTTTCCTCTTTCTTAGAATTCTAGAATCATTTGGGCCATCCCCCTTGCAAGACTTATTTTCTTCAGGTTGCTTGGACTATTGGCCCTTCCCTTATTTTATGGCATGTTTGGATTGAGAGGAACAGGAGGATCTTTCATGATGTGCAGTTTGAGATTAGAAACCTATGGGGGAAAATAGTTAATTCTCTTCATGATTCACTCCTAGCTAAATGTGAAATTGGTGTAGGTTTGGATCCTAGAGATGCTGGTATTTACTCATGCCTTTCCTTTCCTCTTCAGTGCAACACTCGCTCAGTCTCCCACCACTACTTTGGGAATAGAGCTAGGCATCACTCTCAGCATTTTAATCATGAGGGGCATTGGTCTCCTCTTGAGGTGGGCATTCTTAAAATAAACACTAATGGTTCTTCTCGGGGAAATCCTAGTCTAGCTTGTATTGGGGAAGTTGGGTGTGATAGTTCTGGTGATATTCGATTTTTTTTTTTTTTTATATACAAGGGTTACCATACTAATAACCTAATGGAAGCCTTTGCTATCTTAGTTGTAGTGGAACAATTTTGTCAATGTGGCTAGAAAAGAATTATCTATGAGACTAACTCACAAGTGGTTGTGAACTTATTGAATAGTAGGAACCTTTTGCATGTGGATTGGAATTTGGCTCTAGTTATTTAACAGATCATTCAGTTATGCAATTCTCTAGATTTTGTGTCTTTTATGCATATCCCTCGTGAGTGGAACGAGGTGGCTGATTGTCTGGCTAAATGCACCTTTAACCATGGGCCGGCTTGGAACATTATCGATCATAGGATGCTTCCCCTTGATTTATCTTAGCTACTAGTTTAACTTGTGGACCAGGATAAAGCTCTATAGTTCTCTTTGTTTATTGTGTTGTTATACTCTTATTGGAATTCAATAATGTTTTTACCCCTCTTTTAGTAAAAAAAAAAATTGGTTGAATGAAAAAATATGTGTGCATAGTTAAATGCTCGAAGGCAAGTCTATAAATGAGATCTTAAAATTTGAACCAATAGAGATGAATTCAAGATAGAGGGGCCTTATGAATGGATTTCATCATTATACCATGCTTAAGAAGGCAAGCCTCCTTATACTGGAGAGTGGATAGGCCATGAAATGATGATTTACAAAATTCATGTTAGTATTTTGAGATTGAAGTTATAAACAAAATTACATCAATGTTATTAACCATGAAATGGCTACCTTTGGTGACTATCAAATTAGCCATGTAATATAGGTTAGAGAATGAGGTAGTTGATGTGTTATACAAATGAGCTTTGAAATTTAATGATGTTGGGATGTTTGGATTTAGGATTATTATATTCTCACATTTGGTGACTAACATTAATGTCACTAGTTGGATTTGCATTTATTTCTCAGCAAGGAGATATATGTGATAGGATGAGAGTCTTATTACATTGTTTGCATTATTTAGTAGCAGTGTGCAAAGACTATTTTTGTAATTTAATTATGTTGGCAATTGGACGAAGTGATGGTGATGGAGGTCAATTCCACTCTTTTCACTATGAGGCATCAAGTGGAATTTTTTGGACCCATTTCCACAAATAGATTGAAAGGTCTCTTCATTTTATGGATATAAATTATCTACAAATTGTGTAGGAAATTTTAGGGGATGTTTTTGTTAATGTTAGGAATCTAGTTACATAGCTACTATGGATATCATCTCTATAATAGTAGTGCATGAATTATAACTGTTAAAGGATGTGAGAAAAAATCAATGAGTGATGTAAACCATTGTGCATGAGATATAAAAATTAATAAATTAAATTGAAAAAAGTAAAGTGAATATTAAATAAATTAATGTGCATTATTTTAATATTTAGGAGTTTGCAAATTCTTGGGAGTTGTCATGTAGACAACATAGAAGTTTGCACTCTAAGTATGCACATGTTGTCTACACTTAGGAGTTAGCATATTAAATTAGCACATGGTGTCTACAACCTTCTAGAGATCTCATCATGTCTATCTTCTTATCATGGAAGTTATGTGCTTGGTTGTCATGCTTATCTCCTAGTTCTTCTAGACACATTCTAGATGCATCTTAGAGGCCTTTAAATAGAGGCTCTCCTAGTGTGTTTGGACAAGCGGAGATGCATTTGAGAAGCTCTTATGCTTCAACATGCTCATATGATTCTACAAGAACTCTTAGTCACGTGGAGCAATTGGTTTAGATCTTGGAGGATTTGCAAATGTTGGAGAAGGAAGGGATTCTCTATGGACTTATGAGGGAGGGAAACTTAGCATCAGTGTCCAGGTGCACTCGTGATTTTTGTATATTTCCTTTTTGCACGCTTTCTCTTCCTGTCTTCATCGTGTCTACTAGATGACTACTTGGATAATTCTTGTGATGAATGTTTAATTCAGATTTGCATGTTGATTCTCTCCTTGTGTGAAGAAATCAATAGAGAGCTCAAGTAGGATAAACCCTAGTTCCAATTAGGAAAGAGATTAGTTTTAAATTGGGTTTGCGTTCGAATTGTAATAGAATCGAAGATTTGATTAGGTAAGGGTTTGTATTTTAATGAAGAATTCTAAGTTAAAATTTATAGTCAAACCTATTGGATAAATTTGGAGAACAAAAAGCTTATAGGGAAATTCTTAAAATTGGAAGTCTTTTAAAAATTGTGTATATGTTCTATACATGTTTATTTATCTTTTCAAATCTACAAACATATAGACACACACACACACACACACACACACACACACACACACACACACATTTATAAATATACACATATATATGTTAATGTTGTAGCATAAAACTTTGCATGTATATTTATATATATATACATATATATACATATATATACATATACACACACACACACACACACACACACACACACACACACACACATACATATTTATTTATTTATTTATTGACAAATCAAATACTAAAATCGCAGTCGAAAACTTTATTGTAAACCGAATCACATGTTAGCAAAAACATTTTTTTTAAAAAAAAAAAAAAAATATATATATATATATATATATATATATATATATATATATATATATATATATATATATATGAGAAATTATGCTTGGGGCGGATATACCAACCCCCTCATCCCATTTTATCTTGCTCCCAGAGGCGTACTTAACTCTACCTGCGTGGATGCAAAGTGCAGGGTACCTGTGGGTACCTGCATGTTGCAGGGTACCCACCTACAACTAGTACATGTTGTAGCGATTTAATTATCGCTTCCTTGGTGTTTTGTGCCTTGATAAATTTGTTTGAAATGTATGTTTTATTAAAAAATAAATAAATTATTATATATATTTTGGGGTGGGCAGGGGTTTATACCCACCACACCCCAATTGCCCTATTAACTTCGCTGGTGACCAGTACTAATAATAGTGGGCTGCGCATATTATAATGGCATTTTTTTCACGCCTGTACTGCATATGCAGTGTATGGTGATGAGAAATGTTGCAGAGGCTGCACAGCTTATTAAGTTGGCGGCTATGTATATACATATGAGCCGCAGCATATGAGCCGCAACGATTGTAATTGCTTGCTCTTTTTTGTAATGTATATTATTTTAATAAAGTTTAAATTGTATGTAATTTAGTTTGTATATTATTACTGTTAATTTTATATATTTTTAATGTATATTAAGTACTATTTAATATATATTAAATATTTATAAGAGATGGTGATTTATAAATGTCAATAAATAATTCTAGATATTGTAATAGTTGTTAGTGAAGATTTAATTGATAATAAATAATTATTATAATGATTTAAACTTTAATAATTTTTAATTTATTATTATTAAAATGATAAGGAGTCATTGTTATAACATTGCTATGATGTTACTATTAATATGTTATGTAATATACCTTGATTGTGCTAAGAATTAGATAAATATTAACTAATGAAGCTTATGTAAAGTTTCTCTAGTTCTATTAATTATAGTTTTGATGAGTTTATTATTTATTAATGTTTGTTGGGTCTAGCAAATTAGTAATAAATAATAGTATAATGGTCTAAATGATTATCAATGATACGGGTTTGTTAAGGAAATGTTAGTATTCATTGAAAGAATGACGAATGTGGTCATTATAGATTTATTAATAAGATTCCCAATATAACTTGTTATTAACTATTAACAAGTCATTATTGAACTATTAATATTAGAAAATTGGATTATGGTTGGCCTTTAACTTACAAATTATAGTTAGTTATTAATCAACTGATATTCATTGGGTTGTTGATATGGTTATGTAATTATTAATTTAATTAATTAATTAGAGTTAATTAGATTTAATTAATAATTAAGTTATGTAATAAAATTTTAATTGATATGCTAATATCGATTCTTCTAGCAAAGTTGTAAAGTATTTACATCGAAATTGATAAGTCTTATTCCAATGACTTGAATAACGACTTTAGATATTTTAATGGTTATTAGTGATGATTTAATTATTGCAATGATTAAATTAAGAGACTTAAGTTTTAGTGATATTTAATTAAGTTTTAATTAAGAACTATTAGAATGATATAGAGTCATGGATTGTGTACATTATTAATTAATTTAATTATATGATTTAATTAAGATTAATTAATAAAGCATGGCGTTAAAGTAAGACTAGTTAATTTTGTTGTTATAATTTTCTTATTCGAAGATTGATAACTAGCTTTCTTATAATTTAAAAGAAGATGATCCTTTGGTTTTGTTTGGAGAAGTTGAATTAATGATAAGGAAGAGTTATTCAATTAGTAACATTGATCTTAGCAAAATAAAGCGAATGATTTTATTAAGTGTCAAATGATTTAATGAGTAAATATTTATCCTTTAGTTATTCCTAGAATGTAATTTTAAATAATGGAAGGATAATCTTATCGAGGGAACAAACGGGTTGACTTGTAGGTTAAATGATAAATCTTATATACTAGAAGTATACTTGCAAACAAAAACTAAAACCTCCATACTCAATTTAACTATGTAATTTTAGTAAAGCAAAACATATGTTTGCATTGTGTTTTCTCTATGCTTCTTGTTTTGGGGTTTTGGGTTGACTAGTGTTGACCAGTTATAGGACGTCTACCAGAGGCTTGAGGGTTATGATTGTGATGTCATGATGATGTCTTGAATTTGATCTTTATAAACCCAACCATGGTAATGTGATGGTATGCTCTATGAGATGTTGTATTAACTGATTGTTATTGCTCATCGATCTTCTTGAGTGAAGCTAAGTTTTATGTATTTGAGATACTTGACTTAACCATTTTTGAGTCATCGATCAGTTATCCTTGGATTACTTTCTAGTCACCATGATGGGACTGAAATGTTGATTTATTTCATGATGATGTCATGTTGTGACATGTTTTGACTCAACCATTTTGGAGTCTTCGATCAGTATGATTTTGAGATATATTTTGGTTATTGAGAACCAATGGATACTTTTGATTATCAGTGATACCTTCAGTTTCCAATAGAGAGTTGTTGTGGTCATGATTATCTATGGATGCTTTTCATGTGCTCATGGAGATTTTGATGCTCTTATTATGGATTATTGTTTTTGATATTTCTTCCAGTCGCTTGTATAGGACTATGGTGATTTTGAGATTTATGATTCCATGAGCTTACGGTAGGTTATCTACTTTTAGTGTTGAGAAGTGGCTTGCAATGGGGGTCAAGGCCCTAAGTGGCTGCCAGGATAACTCATTGTAAGCTATTTTAATAAGTGAAAACATTTACACTAAATGGGGATTAAATGAACCTAATAAGATAATTGTATGTTCTTTCCCATGCCTTGAGTGCTTGTACAAGCTAGGATGGGAGTAGAGAGAATGCTTGGTTGTGACCTTGCATTTCGTAGTATGCTTCATCTATATGAGAGGATACTAATGTTCGTATAAGGATTAGTAGGGACCCTGGAGTCCTAAGCTAACTGCTAGGGTAACTTCTACATGATTTATGTGATGATACTTGCTCGCTTACAGAGTAGGTTTCCTACATGTCATTGTGTGCCTCTGGGATTAGATGTCAATTTTTTATTTGAACCTTTGAGTTTGTATACTTTTAGGATTCTTGAACTTAGAGAGTATTTATGCTATGTGATTTTGATAGCCTGTTTGGGACTTGAGATTATCTCCTTAGCATGGTGGGAGTGGACCATTTAGGTTCCACGTGGTTTGGTAGTAGTGCTTTTTCACTCTTACCATATGAGATCCGTTTGAGACACCATGGCTGATGCATTCTTTGCTGGCATCTATCTTCATGGATTATGACGGTGGACATGTATCCTCACATTGATGATTTACATATGTTAGATGATGTTATCTTATGCTTTACTTTGCATGTTAGATTACTTTTTGCATATGATGTAGGATGTTTTAGGAGTGACATTCCTACTATGTTAATACCAATGATCTCTTCGGTGATTCAAGATGTTACGCACAGAGGGATGGCTAGGATCTATGATGGTCTAATGATGCTATTTATAGTTCGGAGGAACTGTGCACTTAGTTAATTATGTTTGATGATATATGGTTATATTTTAAGATGGATGTTATATCTTTATGATGATGATGTATCATGTATGGTTTGTGATTTCATTTATGTTATTGCATCATGGATTAGAATAGGATGGTGTTGTACTTTATTTTCACATATGTATATTCTTTTAAGCTTTTCATACCCTATGGCATGTACAATGGATGATTGAGCAATCAAAAATGTAATTTAAGAACGTTGGAATTTTCATTATTATTTTATGTGGATGTAGTATTAGATGGATTCATTAATAGTTAATTTAGATGTGATTCAACATTTAGGGATCCTTAAGAATGTAACCTGTTATGTATGCTTATAGTTGACTATATGTTATTACTTCTGCTACTATGTGTTTGATGTGAATGGTTTATCTTTCATGATTTAAAAAAAAAAAATGCTACCAAAATTAGTGAAACTTTAGGTTAATTCTTTGGATCTCTTGACGGGGCATTACACATATCATGATGTACCTTTTATTCATGCCAAACATATGTGGTGTTAAATCCATAACATCATTCACTATGACCTCATATAATTCCTTTACCTCTTCTGCCATCCCTTTGGTTTCTAAAATGGTTTCTTTGAAGACAAAATTATGCTAATTGATGTTATAAATAAGGGCAAAAAGAAGGCACCCATGTACCATTTTCAGGAACCTTTGAACTAGAAGCCTAGGAGTCCAATACTTTTCAATCTCTAGAATTTGTAAAGACATAGTGGACCATTTTAATTTTTTAGTCTTCTACACTCAATCTTGGGTATGTAACTCCTTGAGTAAATCATCTAGATCATCATACCCTACCCTAGATTATTGAATTAACTATTAGCATTCTTTTATCACCCACCTTACCTAATCATTAAAGACAATAGTTGATTCCTTAAAATGATATATGAATCTGATTTAACAATGTCTTTCTCTTAGAGGAGGTTGGATCAAATTGTTGAGGGGCCTAAGCTAGAGGTAAGGGTTTAAAGTTGTTGAAAGCATCTATGTATTTTGCATGACCCTAATGATTTCTTTCAACTCTTTTTTATCATTATTATCTTTCTAAGAATAGGTCAACATGTGTTTTTTTAATTCTTTGAAGTGATGATTATCTACTTCCCTATCCATAGATCCTAGATAAACCTTTACTATTTCAAAGTCCTTGACAATGGGGTCTTGAACCTCTTCTTTAGGCTTGCACAAGACAACCTCGACAACCCATCAACTAGTCATTGAATTTTCACTTAGTTTGGGAGTTGTCCTTATCTTTTTTTCCTTGGGAGTCTTTTTTGCATGCTTATTGACCATATCTTTCATAGGTATTCATATGGTACCAAACTTCTCTTTTTATTCAATGTTGTTGTCAGTGACTATGGTGTGGTATCTACTATAGTTTTATCATTAGAAGGCTTTGTAGGAGTTGATAGAACCTCCAAGGTACAGTCATCAAAATCAAGTAGTTAATATTTCTATTTTTCCACTTCCAAGATTTGGGAATTTGGGTTCTATTCCTTCTCTTTGTCTAAATCAACACATAACACTATATCACCAACCATCTTATTGCACTTTTGGATTGGATTGGCCCTGGTAACTCATACTACTAGAGTAGACAATGATAGGCTCAATGATGGTCTTTCAAGGTGGGAATTGTATACCTTTAAATCTAGCTTTATGTGCATCATTAATTTAAACAATGATATTAGAAATAGGAATTGGACTAGAAAAAGGAGTCTTTTTAGGCTTATCTTTTTAAACCATTTTTTACTTCACCTTTTTTCTTTTGAATTATCCATCTTTTAGTTCTCTAAATCACATCATAAGTATTTTTCTTTATGTTGTTGTTGGGTTACCAATATCTTATATTTTGGGATAGCAATATCTAAAGCACTTCCTTTTATGTTGGGTTAACAATATCTTATTCATCATCTATCACACCTATTGTGTTAAATTTTAGTTGTAATATCACAATTTGTGATGACTAAAACATTCTAAATTCCCTCTTCGAAACTTCAACTTTGTTATGGCCATGTTTCCAAAAGTCCTTGAGGTGGGGATAGTCCAAAAAATAAATTGACAACCTATGTTAAAGGTTTCTCTAGAAAAACCTTTTTTATGAAACCCTTTCCTAGGTTGATAATACCTTAAGTCAAAGCCACATAAATCATAGCCTATGCTAAGAGCACTTGCTAAATATTTAAATTAAAATCAGCCTTGCTAAAGATTTACATTAAGATAAGCCTAATTCAATGGGGAATGTACTTTCCCATTCTTCCCTAGGAAAATACTTCATCACTACTTGAGAGAGTTGTCTACACACTTCAACTAGTATATAACAATCAAAGAAACACTTAGGTATTTTCATAGGCATGTCTTTGAACCCTTCTACTCAGATGTACATAAAATGGGGTTATTATATGTAAACAATCCTCTACACACTTACCAACTTCTAAGATTTGCCTGTCATTATTTTTTGAGGTTCTTAACAATTCAAAGCATAATTTATCATTGGACACATCATGTACCTTCTTACAATCTTCCAATTTCCTTCTTCCTTGTATCATTGGATAATACTCATAAATGGTGATACCATCTATCCATACTTCATGAGGAATTTTTGATTAGGCCTCTTGTACATGCAAGACAATATGTGAGGGATGAAGTCATGAAGAAATTATTTTAGTTGAGGTGGAAAATTTATTGTTTCTCTATAATGGAGTTTGGTATTACTTATCTCCAATCCACATATTGTTTTCCTTCTAGAAAAAGCCAAGTGAATAAGCATAAAAAATAAATGTTCTTGCAAGTTCCTTTGACCTTATATAATAACACTATCAAATACTTAAGATAGGGCTTTGTGTGATCCTTGATGATCATTTTTGATAGCCATGAACAACATTTTTGGAATTTTGGTAGCCAGATTCTATTGATAACACTTTGGTTCTTATGTACACACCCTTTAAACCTTGTGATGGACTGGGCAAGTGTAAACTTCGTATATACCCTATTAAGAAATTCAAGTACATAAGTGATAGTTTCCCTATTGAACATCAATAAAACTCCACCATCATCCTTTTTGATACACTGATGTCTAGTGTCATATCTAATTATGCACTACTAAATCAACTTTAAGCACAAAATATTTGGTAAAAAGGTGACAACTTCCACCTAGCCACATTCAGAAGTTTAATGGTAAAGGGTTTGTCTTGTTATGTTTATATTATTTGTTTAAACTTTTATAGATTAAGATCCATGAGTTCTATATCGCTAATAGTTAGTTCATCACAAACCAAACTAGTAGTGCTCCCAAAAAGGTGGAATGCATACTTTTTATTTTGACTCAGACCCTACTCTAACGTGACAAAATCCTTTATATGCTTCAACAAAGACTTCAAAAATATAGACAAAGTAAGGTGGTACCAGGACTCACCTACCTGAAAAATATAGACAAAGTAAGGTGGTACTAGGAATTTCCTTGATAATGTAGGCACTTTATAAAATTCTTTATGCATATTTGTTTTTACCTCTATAAATATGCTCTTGAGAATGTAACTATTAATAATTTTCTACATTAACCTTTCTATAAAAAATTGGATGAAAGAAATCTTATGTCTTAGTTGTTGTATCTTCTATTTGTGTCAAAAGGACTTTGATTTATTAATTTTTAATCATGCCTTACTAATATACTACTAATCACTCCCATTACCTCATCAAGTCATGAATACCGTAACATTACCAACTCACTTTTATTTCATCATTTTGTACTGTAAAGAACCTTATAAGGCACTCAATATTAAATGATTATTCTTCATGAACTTTATAAATGTTTTGATAAACCATTTTGAACCACCTTGAATCAATTTGAACCTAATTCAATATTGTTCATAGAGGTTCATTGTGATTCATTTGTTTTACATGTATTTACAGTTAGGTACTAATGTGTTTGTGTACTAGAGATAAAACCATTAGGTGGGCCCATCTCAATAGAATCTTGAATTACAATG
The DNA here is from genome assembly GCA_028749045.1 of Cupressus sempervirens. Taxonomy (NCBI): domain Eukaryota; kingdom Viridiplantae; phylum Streptophyta; class Pinopsida; order Cupressales; family Cupressaceae; genus Cupressus; species Cupressus sempervirens. The sequence goes on along the minus strand of CM053787.1, from coordinate 641,556,677 downwards.
AACCATGAAAAACCCACTTGAACCTTTTTAAAATCAGTTTAAAGTAGTTATTTAAGGTGAAATATGGTTCACACATGTCTTTTTCCTCTTTGGGCAATAATTTGTCACATTTGTGTATTAGAGATTCTGAGCTTTATTGGTGTGCTAACCTTTATCAATATTTGAACTATCATGTACCCAATTGAACCTCTTTGAACCTTTTTGACCTTGGTTCAAAGTGGTTAAATATAGCGCATATTGGTTCACATGTTTAAGGTAATTCAACCATTTTTGGTTTGAGGTACTAAAGCACATATCAAACAAGTTGTAAAGACACAAGGCTTGGCACAACTAGGTGAACTCATATGAAATTGGATGACAAAGGATTATTGAAGAAGGGTTACACACTCTATTTTATACTTAAATCATACTTTTGAGAAACCTAATAACTTAGGCATGTAGATTTTATTGGCTAATTAGACTTAAAAATAAAGATAGCGTGACTCAAAATACAGGGACTAATGCAAGGAAAGCTAAAGTATAATTAATTATATAATTTAGCTTGAATGAATGGGATGAATATTATATTTCATGCTAATTATTTTGCATGATATGGTTATGGCCTAAATTTTATCATTAAAAATCTAGGGTTCATCGAGTTAGTTACAAATATTAGATGTTACAAATGTTGTTGGTTTTAGCATTATGTTAATACTTGCAATTATGTTTCTTCTCTTGAAATTTATGGAGATGATAAGAAGGTTAGAGAATCAAATTAAACTAAGAAAAATAATAATGTGATATAGAAGAAGGAAATGGTGAATTCTTATATCGATAAATGGTTCTAATAAGTTAGTCAAGTGTGTGATAAAATATAGGTTGGTTGTTAATGAATGGTCAAGTGGTATCGTCCCGCTAAAGATGGATGAGTTTGATTGTAGGAAGATAATATAAATGAAGATATGGTTGAATATTAATGACTTATAATGTATTTGAATATTGGGTATGGATCAATGGGAAGAATTCCCATGATTCTCTAACAAAGAGTATATCTTTTTCTTCCTGATTTTTCTTTGGATGCCAACATCATATTGGATAAGTCATATTTGGTCATGAAGGAATACATTAAAACTATTACTAGCTTATGCTTCATTTGTGACCTCTGTGTAAAGAAAATAAAAAAATATGCAAAGGTTGAGGAATTTGCTAGAACTGGCAAAGACCGTAAAGCTTTGCTAATAAATATCATTGCCAATCCTACAATTAGGTATGTTTCTTATATAATTACTTACAAAAGGTATTACCAAAATCATGAAGATGATACATCTATTGTTTTTGTGCATTTTACATAAGATAGTGAAGGAAAGTGTCTAGTTTGAATTTCATAGTCCTCTATTGGGGAATATATTTAAGAATATAAGAATTTTATTGGTTAAGGCTTATCCCTTATAATTTGGGGCTCATGTGTTTAGTATTTTAAATTTTGAGTTAGTCATTGAATAGAAAATTCTACGTAGAATAGCAGTTCCCTATCAGAATGAAATATTACAAGTACTTGGAGTACATGGGTCAATGCAAGAAGTTGGGTCTCACTTTTGGCCGAAAAGTGGAAGTGCTTTTCCTGTTTTTGAAATATATTGTCAATTGATGCCAAAATTTGAGGCATTCAGAGATTAAATATAAAAAACCTTCATAAATAAAAATTGTATTGCCCTGAATCTACTTTTTGAATATGCAATTTATTTGTATACACATATGATGGATTATTTTTTAGTATGGATATTTAAAACCCACTTTTTCAAACTACCCATTTTAGGACCATACCACAGTCATGTATGGATACCATAATTTAACACAACTAAATGATTTTTTTTGAATCCTAAAGTTACCTAACACACCAAATATTGATGAGAATAATTTTTTTCAATTTTTTAAAGAATATTTTTTTATTAATTTTTAATTGATGATTAAGCTAATTTCTAAAATGTGTTGTCTATGAGCACCATAATTTAATCAAAATTTATTTATTATTTAGAATTTTTTTAACTTCCAAAGAATTATGTAAAGATTGAGGACATGTAAATTAATTTTAAAAATATTAAAAATTTAAAATTTATTAAAGATTTAGTGAATCTCACTATTTTATGTTTAAGAGAAACTTTTGATTCATAAATAATGGAAAAATATAAAATAAACTGATAACACTATAAAATTTATATTTTTGAAATTAGAATAGTAAGACCTATAATGGGTTTCTTTTTTGTCAAAAAATTCAATGGGGACAAAAATATAAAAATAATGACAATCTCTGAAATTGTCGATTAAATGCCTTAGTCAAAATTTGGTTCATAAAGGCATAGACTTGGTCCCCCCAAGCCTATGCCATGCCTTTTTCTAGGGAAAAACTCGATGCAAATTCACGCCCATGGAAAGTTCTTGCTCATGCAATTAAAATTAGGTGCCCAATTCGAATATAATCATTAACAAAATTGGGTGTTAGAAATGCTTTAGAATAATTGAGGGGGCTTGGGGGGGTGGGGGGTTGAATCAGTTATTCAAGGTCCAAAATTTCCTAATCAAACTTTTTCACTAATTATAGCAAGCCCATACAAACTACCATGCATCCAAGCTTAACATTTATCCTAGCAAGTTACTGCAAATCAATATGCAAAAATCAAACACATGAAATCAACACATAACACAGTGATTTATGTGGAAACCCAATTTGGGGAAACCACCAGTAACATGCTACCTTCTTTCTCACCCTTCTGAAGTGATGCCCTATTAAATTCCACAACACACTATTAAGTGTGACCCTATTAAAGGATTTCAAAACCATGTTATGAGTGTGCCTAGTTAAAGGACTTTAGAACATTCAACTTGGAATGTCACCCTATTAAAGGATTTCTCAATGGTTGTTAGGCCAACCTAAGTCCATAGGATATTTCCTCAACTGATTCAATTTTAAGAGATTAACAATCAAGGGATTTTGACCTAATACAACTTACAACTCAGCCTTGCAGATTTTAAATTGTAATTTAGCTCACAAATTTGCTTGGCTATCTATCTCTATAGATATGATAACTTGTCCACCCTTCAAGCTTTGTCTCCTTGAGCCTCTTGCTTGTTGTGCCAATACAATCTCCTCTATGTGGTCACTTTATTGAATTAGAGTCTCTATGCTCTATTCTTTCTCACTGTGTCTTCTTCTTGAAGCTCTAGTAGAAACACACTCTAACCACTCTCCTTATTGAGTCATTGACCTATAACTTCTTAAGTAGAAGTTTGGAGTATATTTCCTACTCATAATTGGGTTTGAATTGATTTAGAAAGATATGATGTAGCTTTCCCTTCAATTTGTTTCTTCGAGAAACATAATGTGAAATCCACATATATTCGCCTAAAAATAGTTAACATAAAATTTTGTGATACCAGCTTATTATCCTTATCTTCCACCTAGTTCACAAAATTCAATGTAACAACCTTATTGACTTAGATATGGCACATCTTTGACTTTTCAAATAATGCAACAACTCGACATTATTGAAGTACTAGTGCTCAACATATACTATGTTACTCAACACCAACTATGGATTTACTTAGCATTCATTAAATTTTACTTGTGCTTGACACCTGTTACATTTTCCTTGCTCAACACCTAAAGTTTTCTTGGCACCAACTGATAGCTCAACACCAGAACACTTTTACTTGACATACACTAGATTTTGCATTTTCTTAGCACATATTGAGAGTTTTTCTCAATGTGAACTAACTTTCTCGGTGACCACTGATGAATTTAGTCAAGCTTAGCAGACAACTTTGTTACAACTTATTCTTCTAATGTTTCTATGTGTGATCAACCTTTGTATCTTCAAGTATATCAACAATACATCATTTTATCAATGTCTTAACTGATCCTTATACTTCATTACTACATCATAACTCAAACTTTCCCTTAGGTGCTTTTGTTACCTCTAATTGATTAACTCCTCCTCATTAATCAACTAAGTGATAGTACTTGGATCACATAAGCAATTGTCATTCCAAAAAATAGCAAGTTTGTCATTAATGACAAAATAATGATTGAAAAAATTTCATATAAACAATCTCCTTTCTTCATTATTCTTCAACAATGATCTTTTCAATCATAGTTCAACAATCTCCCTCTTTGGCATTGATGGAAAACCAAACTAATCAACTAACCAAGATGATCAAACAAGTTACCATAATATTAATGAGCCAAAAAGAAAACTTGTTGACCTTCATATCTCCTTATTTTTTATGTCTCCTTCTTTCTTGGTACATACTAGCATTTCTATTCTGCTCCCTCTTAGATCTATGATCTTGATTTCTTATCTTTAGCTTCTCCCTCTTAGTTGATGTTTACTTTATCCCTCTGTACATCTGATCCTCTATTTCTCCATCTAACTGATCTATTTCTGCTATCTCCTCCAATTGATCCTTTAGATTAAATTTTTCTATTTGATTAGTTCCATATCTCCCTTTGATCTTCTATTGTCTAATCTTCTACTGTTGATCAGTTTCTACTATTTCTCCCTCTTTGACAACAATGCCAAAGATGTAGCATCTTTGAATATGTAGATGTGTACTTTGCATCTTCTAACTTCTTCCTTTGTCACCATTCTTGTGACTAATTTGGAATCTTAGTTCTTTGATATCCTCTGAATCAATTTTCATTATTTCAAGAATTAATATTTTGATCTAGGGAAATTCTATTGTTGCTCAAATAGCCTAGGATAGGGGTTTTACCCATAGCTTACCTCTAAGATACTCAAAAGCATCTTTAGATAGTAGTTTTGTGAAGATATCATCAATTTTTTCCTTTGAGTGAATATATCCCAACTTCACTTATTTGTCTTCCACCAGTTCTCTTACATAGTGATACTTGATTACAATGTGCTTAGTTTTTGCATGCATCACAAGATTCTTGGATATGTTGATGGCACTTGTGTTATCACAATAGAGTATCACTAGCTCAATTATCTCCTCCTTCATACCTTTTAATAGGTGCTTGATCCATACAATGTTAGTACAATTGATGAAATCTACTACATACTCAGCTTCGACTATGGACAGTTGATGGAATATTCAAATATGGAAAGAGTACTTATGAGAGGGGGGGGGGGGGGGGGGGTGAATCAGAAGTATCACACTTTAGCCAATAAAACTTTTAGGTGGAATTAAATTGCATATATGTAAATACATCAAGTAAACATGAAACTAAACACATGCATCAACAACACATAACACTGGAATTTGATAACCCAGAAACCCTATAGGAATATGAAGATAAAACTGGGGTGGGGATGATACCCAAAAAAATTATTGCAGCAATATTGTTCAACCACTTCTGATGGTCTGCCCTGTTAAAGGCTTTACACTGTATTAATAGTGACCTGGTTAGAGGCTTTAAAAACACTTTAAATGAAGTGTCACCTTGTTAAAGGATTTAATCACCTAATTAAAGGATCTACGAAATTGCTGTTAAGCTAACCTATCACCATAGGATTTTCATTCTAATACAATTGCTAGAAAGTATTAGGTATAATGAACCTGATAGATTACAATCCTTGATTGCTGAATGCAGGCACCTGTTCCGCTTTCTCTAATCTTGATCCTTTTGTGACATGATAATCCTCGCTTTTGAAATTAGATTTCCTTGTGCACCCTTGTATGTCCACTCACATATTTTACAATGAAATTTCATCTTCCTTATAAAGACATTTGAGGATTTAGGGTTAGGTATGGATCTACGATCCATATTCAATCTCCATTTTCCACTTATTATTTGCATTTCTTCTATTAGTTGCATGCCTTTATCATTTTTCTTATTGGCTGCATGTAGATTGCATAGGAAAGATAAAAGATTCGATCTCATCATTAAATCTGTCGTGGTTTACCTTATGTCGGCTACAAAAACTGTTTGCATCATAGTTTGTGCTATTAAAAACTCTTATGCTAATATTTTGAGTTACTCGGCTCCTGAAGTATTGCTGATACTCAGAACATGCTATTTCCTGGATAGCTCGACACCTAAACAAAACTGTATCACTTAGCACCTTATGTTGCTCGGCACGTACACTTCACTTGGTACCTTATGTTGCTCAGCACTTGTTAACACTTGGCACCTTATGTTGCTCGACACTTGTTAACACTCGACACCTTATGTTGCTTGGCACTTACACTTCACTCGGTATCTGATCTTCACTTGGCATCTGAAAACTACTCGGCACATGAAGATCGCTCGACACTTGAAGTCTTTACTAACTCGGCATTTGTTGTGGCTTGGCATGCATGGTGTACTCAGCTCTAATATAGAGTAGGTAAGTGTTATTGGCACTCAAGTGCCAAAAACCATTATGAGGTTAACAATCTCCCCCTTTGACATGAGTGACAAAAACACTTAACTAACCTTATGAGTACATTTACTAATCTGATTGGTATATACAGAGTTTAAAGAAAACTTGATCAAAATTTGTAACTGACAATATATACCTCAAAATTTTTGTAAGTTCCCCTGAGTTAATTGTGCCTTATCTGTATATCAAGCTCCTCCTTTGTATCTTTTCTCCCCCATTAATTCATCTCATAATATCTGTATCTCCCCCCTATTATGTCTCTTTTCTCTCCCTTTTTGACACTTATGTCAAAGAATGTTTAAGGGTTAAGACCATATTTAGCCAAAAATGTGTTGTTTACTTCCATAATCATCCTAAGAGCTGCATCCCAATTGTTCAAAGCAATTTCCAGTGACTTGTGCTGGATGGCAGTCTCAATAGCAAGATGAATAAGTCCTTCTGAAGTAGAAATATTTGGGTCTTTCTTGAGAATAGTTTCAGCATATACTTGCTCTTTATGGAGTATTTCTAAATGTGGGGTAATGGAGAACTGGAGTTGTATTAATTTGGCCTTGATATTAGCCTCATCTACTGTTAATACAGCTATTTCTTTGTGAGTGTGAAGCGATTGAGCAAAATGCTTCTCACTTTGAGCTAGATCATTTGGTAGTTACATGCTTGAAATGTTTAAATTTTTTTTTGGGCGCAGTATCTTTTGGCTTGTTTCTTGTGTGAAGTATGAAAAATCACACAGCTTTTTGTACAATGAGAATATATTCTCAAGTACCTTTTTCACTTTGTCAATGAGCTTTGCTAATTCAACCTGTGAAAGTGCAATTTGACTTGATAATTGTTCATTTACTTTTCCTTGGAATTTTCTCTCTGACCATTCCATAAGTTTTGCATTTGTTTCTAGTTCTTCATTTGTCACCTGGTCAATAATATTTGATAATTGCTCCATGATATGCTTTGACTCATCTGGTGATTGCAAATTGAAGGCATCCATAAAGATGTCCTTAATTTCATATAGTGTTTGCTTTTGTTTATACTCCTTCTTGAGTATCTCCTGTCTTTTCCTCCTATTCAGTGCTTCCTGCACCTCATTGATTTGATCAATTGTTTTTTTTTTTGAGTCATATCCTGGTATGACTATCTCCTCATCTAATTCAGGATCTCCATAGTGAAGTACCCTTGCAACTCTGGTAGTACTAGATGTTGGTACATATAGTTACAGTGGCTGGTGTGAAGGAGTTCCCAAGGTAGGAAAATCTATTAATGTTTGTATTGCCTCCTATTCTTTAGGGGTTTTCATTGTTTCCTCCTCCTTCTATCTACCATGATCAATTATTGTAATTTGTGGAAGTGTACCTTGTGTTTGTGCTATAGGATCAGATGTAATAGTTTGTCCTGTTTGTTCTGTTCCTTTTTCTACAGCTACACTTGGCTTCTATTTTGCAGCATCAACTATGCTTGTTAGCATTTGAAATTGACTACTAGCAGTTGTAGAGATGATAGAAGGTGGTTCTTGTGGATTCACCTTATCTCTGACTGTACTATCTACTAGTTTTTGCAATTTATCCATACTGACCAATACTGGATCTACACATAATATTGCTTGTTGGGTAGATTGGTCAAGAATTCTTTTAAGATATTCTGTAGTTAATGGATTGATATTCTGACCAAAAGTATCAAGAACATCAATAATAGTTACAATGTCTATAGGTGAGATGGATGCTTGAGGAGGGCTAGGGGGTGGCAATTGTGTGTCTTGCACACTCTGATCTGGTTGCTTCTCTTGCTTAGCTGTTCCCATTATATCCTGTTTTTGTGTCTCTTCCTCCTCTCCATCTTTCTTTTCTTCTTCCTTCTTCTCTTCTTCTCTTTTCTTTTGTTCTTCTTCTTTCCTTTCTTCTTCTCTTTTCTTTTCTTCATCTTCTTTCCTTTTTCTCCTCTCCTCTATTGGTACAGCAGCTTCTTCCTTGTATTCTTCTTCAAGAAAATCTTCAATCTTTTTGTACAAGTTCTTCCATGATTTCATTTTTCTTTGAACAATTTCTTCCATCCTATTTTGGAGTATGAAGAATGCCCTGTATTTAGGTGTAAACCTATTATTTTACCTTTTGACTACATTCTTTACTTGTTCCTTAGTCAAATCTGGCAATACACTTGCTAGAGTTGATTCCCTCATCTCCTTCTCCATTTTCAAACAAAAATGCCATCTGTCTTTTACAATTTTTGATAGTTCTTTTGGCAATTGTCCATCTAGTTCAAGTGGAGTGTACTTGAACTGTGCCATCATTCCATAAGCTATTTCTTCTATCTTATTTTATTCTTCTTTAGTAAATTTATTGAAATCAACTTTATTTAAATTACTTAAGTCACCATTTCCAATATTTTTACATAAGGTATCAACTGAAGAGTGGCTTACCTTTTCAGATTGGTCTTCTTCATCAGTATCAGGTTGAGCCACATATCTTCTTCTTTTCCTTGGCTCTTCCTGTGTTTCCTTGATTTGTTCCTTCTTTGTAACTTCCTCTTTGGCCTTTTGAGTGGAGGCCCTTGTTTCTTCTCATGTTGTTGGCTTTTGAGGTGATGGTGTGGCAGCTTTCTTTGATTTGGGCTTAGCTGGAGGCTATTCAGTTGCCTTTCTCTTCTTTGGCTCAGCTTCAGTTGGTGCTTCCTTGGCTTCTTCTTCCTCCACACCTTCCTCCTTGTCTTCTCCAAGACCTTGAGTTAATTCCATTGGCCCTTGTTCTTGCTCATCTTCATCATCACTGTCATCTTCTTCTCCTTTTGCTTTAGCTTCAATTTCTTTACCAAATTTGTTCTTAATCTTCTTTAATAATTTGTCTTTCTTCTTCAATGTGAAAGCAGTTTTTAATTCCATGTTTATCTTTGATCTTACCACATTATAAGTGCCAAAATGTGGAACACTTTTATCTATTTCTTTTTCCAATAATGTAGTTATTGCTGCAAATGCCTCATCAATATTAATTTCATATCCAAATGGCCTTAGCCATCTTATCCTTGGTATCACTGCTTGAATATAGGTAAAATCAATGTCAACTAAGAAACATATATCATTAGTGTGTTTTTTCACTAAGGAAACTAGTATTATTGATCTTTGCTTTATGGATTTCTTGAAATCATCAAAATAGCTTGTCATCAAGGTATCAAAATTTTCTCCCATTTGTTCTATGTATTCATTGATCTGGGCAATGATGGTTCTGTCATTCCTCCATGCCACTTTGCCAAAAGAATATGCAAGCTAGGATTGCTCCAAATTTGCATTGAGTGCCCTTTGTTCTTCTTATGGCAGCTAGGTTTTCATTGATCTGTTGTAGTTGCAGTTTTGCAAGATCATAAGTATGATCCTTTTTCACCAATTTGTAGCCTACATCTACTGCAATACATGGTACACTGTTGAGTCTATTGGATTGGTAGAATTTATGGGCAATGACTCTAACAACAAATTCAACTAGAGGATGCTATATGGTGTGAATTTTCATTCCTCTTTTGTTCCACTGGGCACCAGTGTTCTTTTCAATAACCTCCTTTGATTCACTTCTCAAAGTTTTGAACCGATCTAGGGTTGGGTACCCTGTTACTCTATGTATGATTTCTTTTGTCAATTTGATGGGAGTATCTTCTAACCACAAATTTCCACCATGAATTTTTCTCAGCACAAGTCTAACCCATTCTATTTTGAATACAGTGGGAAAGCTCAAAACTTAGGTTAAACCCTTTCTTTCAACGATTTTGAATTCATCTTTCAAGACTCCGTCTACGCACAATTTTTCATAAGCTTGTCTTATTTCCATGTCTCCTAGGGCACCTATCTTACAGTTGTAACATTTTCTCACATCTTGGACCATTACAACTTTTGGGGGGATTTGGGAGAGAGCTCTGACTAGGTCATTTTTGTAGGAAACTTCAGGAATGGGTCAAAAATTGGGTTGCTTGATCTCATTTGAAACTAACTGAACTTCAAACATTTCTTTATCCTCAGTTTTCTTCGAACTTGACGCCATTTATGCAAACTAGGGTTTTCACAATAAAAAGATACGAAACTACGTAGCTTGGCACAAATGAAAATACCTTAAGATCGATGAAAAATGTGTTGAATGAGGTTGTAATCTGCTTGAAATGTTGGATTCTTGCTATGAAGTTGCTCAAGTCTCTTTCTTCTTCTTTTCTCTTTGATGATGACGAGATCATGATAATATACCCTATTTCCATCGCATTAAATGCTCAACTGCCAACTTGGTTTCTGAAGAAATCTTGACCTAACTCGGCTTGCAATATATTTTCACTTTGCTCGGCTTCCATTTGAGTTAACCATCTCGGCATCAATTATCAGCTCAGTCGTTGTTAGGAGCTCGACATGTGTTAGAGTTTAACTCGGCATCCAAAGATAGCTCGACAACAACATTTAGTTTTTGTCTTGACATCTTGTTTCATGCAGATTTATACTTAGCATGGCTTCTTTGTCTTGGGACTGATGTGAGATATAACTTTGTATATCAGTCCCATATACTCCTCGTGCTTAGTTTGATGAAGTGTGATCACTTGACCCATTGGATGAAGTGATCCCTCCACTTGATGTGTTGCACTCATCTTTCTTTTTCCAAGTCTTATTCATTTGCCTTCTTATCTTTTCGACATCAATTTTTCCTTTTCCCTTGTTTTCTTCAGTCTTGGGTGCCTTTGATCTTGTAGGACAGTTTCTGTTGATATGACCAATTTTCAAACAACTGAAACATGTAGTTTGATTCAACCATCTTTTGTAGTTCCCTCTGAAATGTGTTCTTATGCAGTTCTATGGTATATGTCCATATTCTTGACAATATTGACAACTATACCTGGTATTCTAATCCCAATGATAATGACTTTCATTCCCTTCTATTTTTGCTGGTTGATTTGATGTCCACATAGGTTTTGATCTGCATTCAAATGCCCTATGTCTATACTTATTGCAATAATAACAATGTCCATCAAATCTCTAAGTCCTGGTGACATTGGATCTGCAATTTTGTGTCATATGTCCTTGCATGTTGCAGTTGTGACAGAAACTCTTATTTTTGGGTGTGTTTGATTGATTGAATCTTCTACTCCTACACACATTAGCTATATGCCCCTTCTTATTACAATAATGACAAGTGGGTTTTGAATTCTTACCTTTGTCACTTCTTTGTTCAGCATTCTTTGATGATTCCCCAACTTCAGTGCTATTGTATCCTAGTCCTGATGTATCATGGGTAGATTTTGGGGATTTCAGCAACTGTTCAAAATACTTGATGGCTTCACTTGACTTGTTGAGATTATCTACTACCTCTTTTTCTCTGTTCAATTCATTTTGCATTTGTTCATTATGCATCTTTAAAGTAGAGATCTCAATATCTTTCACATTGAGTTCATGATGAAGGTTCATCATTTGGGCAAGTGTATCCATTTGCATGTTTGAGATCCTTTTTAATTCAGTACATTTTTCTTCAAGTCTATTTGCAAGATTTCTTTTGTCATTTTCCATCATAACTTTATCTTCAACTATTGTTTTCTTGTGTTCAGTGATTTCACATATCATTATGGCCTGTGACTCATGTTCCATCTTGAGAGATCTTATCTTATCTGCTTGAACTTTATTTTTCTCCATCAGTTCTGCTATTGCTGCATCAAACTCCTTAGTCTATTTGCAAGATTTCTTTTGTCATTTTCCATCATAACTTTATCTTCAACTGTTGTTTTCTTGTGTTCAGTGATTTCACATATCATTATGGCCTGTGACTCATGTTCCATCTTGAGAGATCTTATCTTATCTGCTTGAACTTTATTTTTCTCCATCAGTTCTGCTATTGCTGCATCAAACTCCTTACCATTGGAAAATATGTTGGTCGTATCGATCTCCTTGTAGTGTATATCATTTTCAGCTATGGCTAGATCTTGCCTTTTTTTTAATGAATTTCTCAGTTTGTTTCTAAATTCCTCTAAGCTATGCAAAGTAAGTTGCACATCTATCACCTAATTTTCAATGATCTTTCCAAGTTTGAAAGCTTCGATCTTTAGATCTTTTCCTCCAAGTTGTTAGGCTTTCCCTTGTGAGAATCTAGATGCTCAGATACCAATTGTTGGAATATTTAAATATGGAAAGAGTACTTATGAGAGGGGGGGGGGAGGAGTGAATCAGAAGTATCACACTTTAGCTAATAAAATTTTTAGGTGGAAGTAAATTGCATATACGTAAATACATCAAGTAAACATGAAACTAAACACATGCATCAACAATACATAACACTAGAATTTGATAACCTAGAAACCCTCCAGGAATATGAAGGTAAAATTGGGGTGGGGATGATACCCACAAAAATTACTACAGCAATATTGTTCAACCACTTCTGATGGTTTGCCCTGTTAAAGGCTTTACACTGTATTAATAGTGACCTGGTTAGAGGCTTTACAAACACTTTACATGAAGTGTCACCCTGTTAAAGGATTTAATCACCTAATTAAAAGATCTACGAAATAGCTATTAAGCTAACCTATCACCATAGGATTTTCATTCTAATACAATTGCTAGAAAGTATTAGGTATAATAAACCTGATAGATTACAATCCTTGATTGTTGAATGTAGGCACCTGTTCCGCTTTCTCTGATCTTGATCCTTTTGTGATATGATAATCCTCACTTTTGAAAATAGATTTCCTTGTGCACCATTGTATGTCCACTCACATATTTTACAATGAAATTTCATCTTCCTTATAAAGAAATTTGAGGATTTAGGGTTAGGTATGGATCTATGATCCATATTCAATCTCTATTTTTTGCTTATTATTTGCATTTCTTCTATTGGTTGCATGCCTTTATCATTTTTCTTATTGGCTACATGTAGATTGCATAGGAAAGATAAAAAGATTTGATCTCATCATTAAATCCTTCTTGATTTACCTTATGTCGGCTACAAAAACTATTTGCATCATAGTTTGTGCTATTACAAACTGTTATGCTAATATTCTAAGTTACTCAGCTCCTAAAGTATTGTTGATACTCGGCACATGCTATTTCTTGGATAGCTCGGCACCTAAAAAAAATTGTATCACTTGGAACCTTATGTTGCTCGGCACTTACACTTCACTCGATACCTTATGTTGCTGAGTACTTGTTAACACTTGGCACCTTATGTTGCTTAGCACTTGTTAACACTCGACACCTTATGTTGCTCAACACTTACACTTCACTCGGTATCTGATCTTCACTCGACATCTAAAAACTACTTGGCACATGAAGATCACTTGACACATGAAGTCTTTCCTAACTCGACATTTGTTGTGGCTCAGCATGCATGGTGTACTCAGCTCTAATATAGAGTAGGTAAGTGTTATTGGCACTCAAGTGTCAAAAACCATTATGAGGTTAACAACAGTGAGGTGTAGCTTTGCTTCTTGCTAGTCCAGGTGACTAGTCTCTTTCCTAAGAAGAGTGCTCCTCCACTTGTACTTTTTTTGTCATCAATGTTTCCTCCCCAATCTACATCAGTGTAGGCATTCAACTCAAATTTTCCACACCTCTTGTAGTATAACCCAAAGTCATCCATTCCTTTCAGATACCTCATTATTCTCTTCATTGCCATAAGATGATTTTCTCTTGGACTAGAAGAAAATATTGCTCCTATCCCAACAACTAATGTAATGTACGGTCTACTATGTACAACATATTGCAACTTTCCAATCATGGGCCTATACATTGTTTGATTGACTTTAGTAGACTCATCATTCTTAGCTAACTTGTTTCTTGTTACCATTTTTGTACTGACAGGTTTGGAATCCTCTAAGCCAAATGTTTTGAGTATCTCCTTGATATACTTTGATCGGGTCACAAATATACCATGTTTTAGTTGATGTACTTGTAATCCAACAAAGAACTTTATTTCTCCAAACATTGACATTTCAAATTCATGTCTCATTTTGTGAGCAAAATCTTTTCTTAGTTCTTCTTTTCCTCCAAAAATTATATCATCCACAAAGAATTCTGATATTAGGATACCCTTACCTTCTTTTGACATGATATACATATTGCTATTGTCATCTGTTCTTTCAAAGCCTATTTTTACCAAATATTTGTGAAGTCTCTCATACCAAGCTATAGGAGCTTGTTTCAACCCATGGAGATCTTTGTGCAACCTACAAACCTTATCTTTGTTGTTTTCATCAACAAAACCCTCTAGTTTCTCTATGTCGACTTCTTCTTCTAGTATACCATTTAGAAAAGTAGACTTTACATCCATTTGGTAGACTTTGAAACCTTTGTAGGTAGCATATGCAAGTAGAGTCCCAACTCCTTCCATTCTTGCAATAGGGGCAAATGTTTCCCCATAATCCAATCCTTCCTTTTGTGCATAGCCTTTGCAGACTAGTCTAGCCTTATTTCTTGTGACCTCGCCATTTTCATCTAACTTGTTTCTGAACACCAACTTGGTTCCAATCACATTCTTGTTTGTTGGTCTTGAAACTAAAGTCCAAGTCTTGTTATTCTCAATTTTCTCTATCTCTTCTTTCATTGCTTTGTTCCAATCATCATCTTGTAGAGCATCATTCACTGTCCTAGGTTCAATCTTTCTAAGAAGACAGGTTTTACTCCTTAGTTTGTTTCTTGTCATTGTTTTGGCCTCTTTATCACTAATGATTTTTTCTGTAGGATGGTGCCTTCTCACATACTTTGATAGCATAGGTTCAGTTCTTGCTTCTATGTTTGGCCTTTCAGCATTAGAGTCACTATGCACATCTTTATCAGGTAACTCTTCATCTCTTTCATGTGTGCTGATTTCAAAATCAGAGTGTGCATTTTCTTCTTTTTACAATTTTGAATCTGAATGCAACTCGACATTCACTAGATGTGACTAAACATATACTAAAATTTGTTGTTGGTTCCTAATTTGATTGGTAGCATCTTCTTCATTAGAAATTCCTTCATAGAAGTATACAAAGGATTTGTATTCTTCTGCTTTCTTGATGGATTCATTATTTGGAACTTTTGCATGCTCATCAAAGTTTACATTTTCACTTTCCACAACTTTGTTAGTGTTAGCATTTATACACTTATAAGCTTTGCTTCTAGTGAAATATCCAAGGAATATGCCTTCATCACTTTTTGCATCAAATTTTCCATTCCTAAATTCTTTAGGAATATAGCACTTACAACCAAACACTTTGAAATGTTTAACATTAGGTGAGTGACCATACGATATGTTGCATTGGTATCTCTCTTGATTTGAACTCTTTTGAGGGTGTAGATTGTTGTACTTATAGCTTCTCTCCAATACTTGAGTGCAACATTCTTTTCCATCATCAAGGTTCTAGCACAGTCAATCACTGATTTTTTTCTCTTTTCTGCAATACCATTCTATGGTGGAGTTCTAGGTGCTAATGTTTTCCTTTTGATTCCTTTATCATTGCAGAACTCCTCAAAATGTCTTGATGTGAACTTGCCTCCTCTTTCAGATCTTAAGCTTTTCAAGCTTTTTCCTATTTCCTTCTAAACTCTGGAAGAACATGATAGTTATCATTTGTGAGTAGTCATGTAAAAAAAACATTATGTATATGTCACCTTTGTAGCTCTATACTTCAATTGGACCACATAAGTCATTATGAACTAACTCTAGCACTTCTTTAGAAGTACATGTCTTGCTTTTGAAACTAGACTTTTTCATCTTCCCTAGTTGACACTATTTGCACATAGTGTTATTAGGCTTCTTTAGTTTTGGCAATCCCCTAACTTTCCTCATTTTTTTGATGTTGATCAAATTATCAAAATTTACATGGCATAGCCTCTTATGATATAACCATACATCATCAACTTTTACAACAAGACAAGTAGCATCTTCCATATCTAGATAAAACAAGTTACTCCTAGTCTAGTCACCCTTTCATATCAGATTTCCATAAGTGTCATAGATTTTGGTAGTTTTTTTTTCAAATTCTACTTTGCATCCTACATTGCCTAACTATGATACACTCGGTAGATTATAATTCAAAACTTCAACATAATATGCATTATCACATGATATCTTCCCTGTGAGTTTAATGCTACCTTTTCCTTTGATTAGACAAGGAGCATCATTTCCAAAACTAACACTATTACCATCATATTGAGTAAAGGTAATAAACTTACTTTTGTCTCCAATCATGTGATGAGAGTATCCACTATCTATGATCCACTTATCATTCTTGTTGACACAGGTTACCAGTGTTGTTGTCTCATATTCATCTAATTCATCTTTCATGGCTACATAGAAGACTTCATCATCATTTTCATGAGAATCTTCTTCTTCAAAAATGTAGCACTTTTTTCCCTTGTCCTTGTAATCTATGCTATCATCATCTCCTCTATTTTTTTACTAATTACCTTCTTTGTAGTTCTCCTATGGACATCTTGCAGCAATGTGACCTACTTCATTGCAATTGAAACAAATGATAGGAAGCTTACCTTTGAATTTACCTTTGCCTTTGTGAAATTTTCTAGCCAGAAATGCTTCCAATTGTTCTACATCCTCCTCTCATCAGTGTTGCTATCACTAGATGCATATTTGATCTTTCTTTTATATTTCTTTGGCTTTACCTCCTTAGTGTCCTTTATCATTAGTTTGGACTAGAAAGCAGATTCAATGTTCTCAGGTCTGTAGTTATCAAAGTTAGATAACTCAAATGGAGTGAGCCTTCCTACTATTCCTTCAAGTGAGAGCTTGATCCCTGGTATACATCTCAATTCTTGTATGGCTGATACTCTAATGGCATGAATGGGGAGCAAGGTTATCAATAATTTTCTATTGATAGTTTCATCATCTAGAGTACCATTAGCACTTCTTATTGCACTTACTACCTCTTTTATCCTAGAGACATATTGGGCAATATTCTCACCTTCCTCCATTCTCATTTCATTGAATTTTCCTCTAAGGCTTTCTCTTTTTACTCTTTGGACATTCTCATCTCCTCCATAGATATTTGACAAGGTTTCCCACTTTTGGTGTATAGATTTATAGCCTCTAATGTCATGAACTTGGCATAACTGAGGGCAAAGGCTAACTCCATCATAACCTGATTATACTCCTCTTTCTTCATGTCTTCTGCAGTAGGAGCACTAATTGGATCAAAATTTTCTACTATGATTGTTGTTTGTGCATGATTACCTATAGATCCAAGGTCAAACTTCTTCAAACTTTTCCATGCTACAAAGTTATCTCTATTGAGCTTCGGTGCTTCTCTTTTAGTCATCTTGATCTTTCCTGCTTCTAGTACTTGAAAACCAAATCAGGAGATGGCTCTGATACCAATTGTTATAAATGCTTTAGAATAACTAAGAGGGGGTTGAATTAGTTATTCAAGGTCCAAAATTTCCTAATCAAACTTTTTCACTAATTATCGTGAGCCCATACAAAATACCATGCTTCCAAACTTAAAATTTATCCTAGCAAGTTACTGTAAATCAATATGCAAAAATCAAACACATGAAATCAACACATAACATAGTGATTTAGGTGGAAAACCAATTTGGGAAAACCACCAGGAACATGCTACCTTCTTTCTCACCCTTTTGAAGTGATGCCCTGTTAAAGGCTTTTCTTGTTAAAGGCTTCAACACACTATTAAGTGTGACCCTATTAAAGGATTTCAACACCCTATTAGGAGTGTGCTTGGTTAAAGGACTTTAGAACATTCAATGTGGAATGTCACCCTATTAAAGGATTTCTCAATGGCTATTAGGCCAACCTAAGTCCATAGGATTTTTTCTCCACTGATGCAATTGTAAGAAAGTAACAATCAACTACTTTTGACTTGATACAACTTACAACTCAACCTTGCAGATTTCAAATCACAATTTAGCTCACATATTTTTTTGGCTTTCTATCTCTGTAGCTCTGACAGCTTGTCCACCCTTCAAGCTTTTTGTGCTTGAGTCTCTTTTTTTTTTTGTGCCAATGCAATCTCCTCTTTGTGGTCACTTAACCGAATTAGTGTCTTTATACTCTATTCTTTCTCACGTGTCCTCTTCTTGACACTCTAGCAACAACACACTCTAACCACTCTCCTTATTGATTCTTTGACCTACAACTTCTTAAGTAGATTTTTGAAGTACATTTCCAACTTAGTTCTTCCTACTCATAATTGGGTTTGAATTGATTCAGAAAGATATGTTGTAGCTTTCCTTCCAATTTTTTCTTCTAGAAACATCATGTGAAATCCACCTATATTCACCTTAAAATAGTTAACATAAAATTATGTGAGACTAGCTCATCATCCTTATCTTCCACCTAGTTCACAAAATTAAATGTAACAAACTTATTGGCTCAAATTTAGTGAATCTTTGACTTTTCAAATAATGTAGCATCTCGACATTATTGAAATACTAGTGCTTGGCATATATTGTGTTACACGACACCAACTCTGGATTTATTCGACATCGATTAAATTTTATTGGTTCTTGGCACCTGTTACATTTTCCTTGCTCGACACCAACTAATAGCTCAGTACCAGAACACTTTTTCTCGGCACACACTAGATTTTGCATTTGCTCGACACATATTAAGAATTTTTCTTGACATGAACTAACTTTCTTGACAACCACTAATGAATTTAGTCAAGCTTAGTAGACAGTTTTTCTACAAATTATTCTTCTAATATTTGTAAGTGTGACCAACCTCTGTATCTTCAAGTATATCAACAATACATCATTTTATCAATATATTAACTAATCCTTATACTTTATTACAACATCATAATTCAACCTTTCCCTTAGGTGATTTTGTTACCTCTAATTGATTAACTCCTCCTCATTAATTAACTAAGTGATAGTACTTGGATCACATAAACAATTGTCATTCTAGCAAATAACATGTTTGACATTAGCAACAAAACAATGATTGAAAAAATTTTATATCAAAATTCTCCTTTCTTCATCATTCTTCAACAATGATCTTTTCAATCATAGTTCAACATCGGGTACCCAATTATTTAAAAATTGGGTACCTAATTCTAATGTACCCTTTGGGCCCCAAAAGATGACCCATAAAGCACTTCTCAATGATTGCAATCATTGAATGATAGTTTTGATCTATAACAACAAATTTTTGTCACAATTATTTTGATTTCTTGTCATCTTCTACAATTTCCAAGCTATTGATTTGAATTAAAAATTGCTATGAACATGGGATCAAAACAATGAAGAAATAATAAATAAAAGTTTTGATAAATGAGGAGATTGCAACAAAAAAAGAGAGAATGAAGCACAATGTCAACAAGAGAGAAGACAAAGAATTAGATAGTTGAGCAATATTTTAGAGGAGAAAGACATTAAGGGTACCACGATGGATGAAGAGGATGAAGAAGAGAACCCAATAAATGGAAATTTAAGTGCATGTTCTAATCAAACATTCAATATAGGTATGTCTCCAAACCCTAGAATTTTTTCTTATGATGAAATTGGTGACTTTTTAGAAGTAGGTTACAATTTAAATGATTTATATTTTCTTCATGAGAATAGATTTTCAAATGATGATGCACAACAAACTCCAATGGAAATGCATGCCCTGAGAAAAATACCAAGAAAAAAATGAAAGAAAGATTCAAACTCCAAATAACATTTAAAATGAAACACCAATTGAAAATAAAAATGGTATGAATGTAGACATGGAAACGCCAATTGCTGAGAAAACATGTCCTAATGATACTGAAATGTGTGAACCTAATTTTCATTATCCTATTGATATGCTAGATAATCTTGAGGGATTGGTTTCATGGAGAAAAATTATCATACATGTTAATAGATTATATAAACATTTTTTTTATAATAAGAAATTTGGGTTTCAATTTCAGATGATGTCACAACTAATTAAAATTTCTAAAATGTTAAAAGTAATCAAAACGTTAGGAATGTATGCAAAACCCAAGAATAAAAATGAGTCCTTAAAACAAGTTGTATACATTGTTGCTAGGGAATTTGATGTTATCGGAAAGAGAAGTCACCATAAAGATAAGATGTAGCACGTCGAGGAATACTTACATCTTTAGTTAACAAATCTACTACTGACAAATGATTGATCAATAACATAAGTGGATAGCTTAATGTGAATCATAAGAATTTAGAAAGAGTTGTAAAGAGAAGGGTTAACTTTAAATGTGATGTAGCAAATAGCTTGTGGACTTCTAGTGGTAGACTCCCTAGTTATTATATAAAACTTAGTCAAATATCTTTTGAAAAGTGTAAACCATGGTATGTAAGGATTAATAAGGAAATAATCAAATGCTGTTGTAAAAATCATGTTCAATTTCATTACCATTATGATGTATTTTGATCTATACATGGTACCATGCATAGTAAAGAAATGTTATAGGAATTTGGTATAAAAATACCACCTCAAACTAGAAAGGATTTTATATGAGGTTTGTTTTGTAAGCCACTTAATGACCAACATTTTCTTTTCAATGCATGTCTTTCTAGTACATGTGATATGTGTGCCAATCTTTCTTTGTTAGATTAATGTTTGCATGGAAATTATTTTACTACTTTTGGACAACAATTAGTTGATGTAAAAAGATTCAAAACTTGAAGGATGCGAAGATTGGAAGAAAGTGTGATCTAGTTACATATAAAGTTAGTTGCCATGCATTTATGGATGAGTTTAAGAGTGTGATCATACCAAAATATGTTAAACACTCTTAATATGCTAGATGGCTTGATGTACAATTTTGGATATGTAAGAACATGTTTCCAATTGTACCATATTTTCAATTATTGACTTTGTAGAGAACTACACACTTGCACCACAAGATGAGGTACAACCTCAATATTACAATTTAGTGTAAGTAACAATTTATGTTCATATAAGTTATAGGCATACACCTAATAGTATAGAGGAGGATCAAGAAATATTGAGAGTACTATTTCTATATGAGTGATAATAAACTTCATTCATCTGAATTTTTTCAATATTGTTTCAAGGTCTTTTATGATAATTTAAAATAGAGACAAATTCAAATGACACAACATTGGATATGGTTAGATAATTCTACATGACAATTCAATAATGCTAGAATTTTTTCATTGGTTGAGTAGGACACAGAAAAACTAATATCCAACATGTGTGGAGTTTTTTTGAGGCTGGACATGTTATAACAGTGGCGGTGTATGCCTGAAGAAAGCCCTTTGTAGAGAGTGATTAAAATTTGAGGATAAAATGAAATTCAAAAATGCACATGAGATTGTGGAATGGTGTAACAAATATTTATACATGGGATCAAGTCAAAACTCTAGAATTAGACATTTCTTCTACCTAGTTGAAGAGAAGAATATCCTTTCAAGATATGACTGACACAATTAGCGAGTTAGCTAAATGACATTCATTTAATAGTTCAGATTCTAACACTTGGACTACATGGACTAGGGAACTTGAGTATTTTTGTTAGTTTTTTCCTATAGGTGAATGGGAATAATGTGAGAATACATAATGGGTTGAAGATTGGCAACAAAAATCATTAGAACCTACCAACACACATTTTCAATATGATATAGTAAATGAAGGCTAGAATGTTCAGACCTCATACAACCTAGTATGAAAATTTAATAAATTTTTGTTGTAATCATGCTTCAATTTATATTATTTATTTATGTACATATCATTAATATAATTCAAGTACATGTCACTAATATATTATTTATTTATGTACACATGTGATTAAAGTGTTTATGTATTTTTATCTTATCTTGTAGGACATGTTTATGTTGTTATTGCATGTAATGATAATGATGAACATATTGAGAATTAGATAGCTAGATGTGTGGAACCTAAGAAAAAATTGATATGTCATCAAGTAGATGATGATGGTTTTGAGTATTGAACTGGGTCTATCATTGTAGCTAGTACTTGGCTACATACAGACCTAAAAAGAAGAAATCATTTACCAGCATTTGAAGACTACCAATTAAAAAAGAATATTTTACACTATTCTCATTTGGTTGTTGCAATGAATATCAAATTAGAAATATACAAAAGGATGTTAGAAATATTCTTAACTAGGCTAAGTTACTGAGAGGGAAGGGGTGAATCAATAATTTCTAAAACTTCTACAATTTCAATTCTTCATCCAACAGTCCAATTAGTATCTAATACTTCACATATAATCTGATCTAATTGCATGTATAAGAAACTAAAAACATGAAAGCATTCATAACACTTTTACACAAAGATTTGGTGACCCAAAAACATTCCAAATAGAAAGTAAAATTGGAGTGGGGATGATACCCACAAGCCTTAGTATTGCAATATAAAGTTGGCGTGTTAAGGCTTACATTGATCACTTCTGATGATATGCTCTATTAGGAGAGATAAGGACTACTAGGTCCACCTCATGAAAGGATTTAGAAACATAATATAAAGTATGCACTTGATAAAGAGATTTAGAAAACACTGTTAGGTCTACCTTGTTAAAGGATTTGACTGATCCACTTATTAGGATGAAATAGTAGCTAATCTCTGATCTACAACTTGGTTTGCTGAATGAGATTCTTTTATGTACTAATCACCTTGATGTGATAGATATGTCTTTGTTGCTCCTTATACTACTATAGCCTTTTTAATTCACTTTTTTTTGGCTCTTCTCTGATTATATTCAATTACATTGCATTCAAATTCACTTCCTTACACACTTGGATATGATACAATTCATTATATATATAAAAATCGAACTATACACATTTCAAAGTTAGCCACCTTACAAGTTTACACAAATATTACAAAGTCATCTCAAGTGAAAACACTAGACTTCTGAAGACTGACTCAGTGAGGTTATGATACTTGGCATCCACTGTCAATGCTTGGCATCATCATGCACTCAGTAGACATAGAAGCTCGGTCCATATTGATCACTTCCAAGTAGTCTTCAACTTGGTCTACACTGGTGGCTTAGTAGATACTATGAAACTCATCATATAAACTGAGTCTCTTGATTTACATTGTATGACTCGATAAACACTATCTCCTTATGCTTAGTATAAAATGAGTCACTTGGTTAACATTGAGTAGCTCAATTAATATTGGACTCACATCACATAAACTATGAACTCGATAAGTACTGAACGACTCAATTTGCACTGGTAAACTTGGCATACATGAGATGCATAGTTTACACTATTGATCTTCACTATAACTACTCGATAAATACTAGAATTTGTTGAAAGGACTTGGTAGTGATTGTAGAACTTAGTGGTAATTGAAATGCTTGGCAAACACTATTAAGTGTACAATAAGCTCAATAGCTATTTACAATCTAAACAAGTGTATGCCACTAATAACAAACTTTATTGATATGTAAACAATCTCCCGCTTTAGGATTAGTGAAAAAAATACTTATTAGACAAAATTGAATTCAAAAATAGTTTCTTGAGTACTTACCCATCACCTTGAGATACTAGCTTGGTAGAGTATACTATTTTTGAGATTTTTCAAAATTGGTTTTGTAAGACATATATCTGTACATGGAAATGTTATTTCATACAACATACTATACATTGTCTTTCTGTATACAACATATACTCCCTATGCATATCTTTCTCCCCCATTTCTTTTACAACTTATTACATTTTCTCTTTTTGTCTCCTTCTATACATCTTTCTTGTATCTTCTTATTTACAGTATATACTCCCCCTATACATATATCATTCTCCCCCTTTTTGACATTAATACCAAAGATTTTTTCTATTGATTTACATGTTAATGCCAAAATGAGATTGAAAATTTGATTATACATTGAGTATGATTACCAAGATCTTATCCTAGTCCTCTTGCAAGGCCTTACTTTTGTGTAGTGCAATTTGTACTTCTACAGACAACTCTATCATATGATCTATTATGAAGAAGTTGTTGTAATGGATGTGAGTTTTAGAATGTATAATGTGTTCCCGTAGTGCATCCATTTTGGGAAGAATTGTATGATGTATATTTTCCAATGTAGATCTGATCCTTACTTTTTCACTAAGCAATTCTCCTTGCATATCTATGAAAAATCTTATCCTCTTGAAGTGTGTAGAACTTGAGATAAGGTCAAGTTGCGGTTGCTGAGCACTAGCCTTGAGATCTTCATCTATCTTGGAGAAGTTGTAGTTTATTTCCTTGTAAAATTAGAGACATCACATAGCTTACCAAATAGTGACGATACATTTGTACAAGATGTTTCTAGAGAACCCAAAATTGTAGAAAGTTCTACTTGATAAATTGCAATTTGTTGAGCAATGTGCTCCAACACTTTATTCTCTAATTTCTTCTCTGCCTTTTGCACTATCTTATCCTATCCATCAATATTTTCATTGAACCTTTAAACTACCTCTGCTAGCTAATACAAAGTTGGTTGTGAAGAAAAAACGTCAATACCTATGGCCTATACCAAAATGTTCTTTGCATCCTCAATAATTTTTAATTCCTTATCTCTTTCCTCTCTTAATCTTTGTGCTTTGGCTTTCTTCTAGAGGAGTTCACCAAATGACAACAATTGGTCTGGAGTGAGCTTGGAAATGTCCTATTTTGGGATTACAATTTCCTCATCTAGGTCTATCTCTCCCTCCATCTCTTTTCCTTTACCCAAAAAATTTGTTCTTGGTTGAGCCTTGGTCTCAATAGTCCTTGCACTTATTACTTGTGTGCCTAGAGTAGAAATAATTGTAGACATACTAGGACTAGCTATAAAAACTAATACTGCACTTACTAAA
This sequence comes from Cupressus sempervirens, assembly GCA_028749045.1. Classification (NCBI taxonomy): domain Eukaryota; kingdom Viridiplantae; phylum Streptophyta; class Pinopsida; order Cupressales; family Cupressaceae; genus Cupressus; species Cupressus sempervirens. The sequence continues at coordinate 641,531,594 of CM053787.1, read as the reverse complement.
GGAAAATTAATAGAAACATCTAAAGAATCCAAAATTAATGTATTCATAACTAATGTGCTCAAAATTGATGTAGCCAACTTGGTAGAAGAGGTCAGAGTCTAAAAATTAGTAGATTAAGTGGAGGTCACTTCAGTCAATGATGTGCTAAGATGAATAGGAGCAAAGAGTGATTAGATGTTTGGGTTGTCACTCGTGGTCACATTCAATCTTTATTGGGTTGTCTCTATGCTTTAAGTTGTCACTGGTTTTCTTGGAGAGTGAGGAAGTGAGCTAATGACTATTCCTATTGGAATTTCTTAATGGGAAGAGATCTTCTGAGGGGGGGGGGGGGGGGTGAATCAGAAGTACTAGCCTTTTAACCACTTTTTCTACCCTTAATAACATATAACTAAAATTTTCATGCATGCATATAAACATTAAACAATCATGTGAAACAAACATGCATCATCACATAACACTTGAGAATTTGGTGACATAGAAACCCTCCAGGAATAAGAAGGTAAAACTGGGGTGGGGATGATACCACAAAATTACTGCAGCAATTAATTTCAACCACTTCTGATGGTTTGCCTTGTTAAAGGCCTACCCTATTAAAGGCTTTACACTGTGTCAATAGTGACCTAGTTAAAGGATTTACAAACACTTTACACGAAGTGTTACCCTGTTAAAGGATTTAATCACCTTTTTAAAGGATATACAAGATAGCTATAAAGCTAACCTATCAACATAGGGGTTCCTTTCTAATACAATGGCTAAAGAGTATTAGGTATAATAAACCTGATAGCTTACAATCCTTGATTGCTAAGTACAGGTGCTTGATCTACTTTCCCTAATCTTGATCTCCTGAGATCTAATATTCATTTGTATCCCTTTCTTTGTTGTGATCAACTGAATGTCTAACTGTTGTCCTTTCTACTTAATCTTTTAACACCAAAGCTCTGCAATGACCTTAATAAAAGGCTTTGCTATTCCTTCTTCTCTCCAACTCTTTTTCAATGGTGTTAGAACTCCCTTATAAAGATTAGTGGACCATAATGCATCAATTGATAAAGTGTCCCCACTCAAACCCTAGAAATTAACCCATTGGCTACATGCAATTCCAATTTGTTGATTGGCTGCGTGAGGATTGCATACGTAAATGAAAGTATTTGATCTTATCTCATTATCCTATCATGAATCATGCATAACCATTTTACATCTTGGCTTGTATTGGCACAAACTCTTATGCTAATCCTACATTGCTCGGCTCATAAAGTAATACTGATGCTGGACACCATCTATTCTAGATTGTTCAGCATCCACTATGTTTTCTGGGTTACTCAGCTTCTACTGATTCCTGAATCACTTGGCTCCTATTAACTTCGTAATGCTCAACACATACTGTCTTCTAATCTACTTGGCACATGTTTAATTCTGTATAGCTCGACATATATTGAAATGTGTTCTACTTGGCATCAATTTTAGTTTGCTCGGCACTTAAAGAAATTCTAGCTTGGCTCTCATTGTGTACTCGGCATGTATGGTGAAAATGGTTAAGTGTGTTGACACTCATTTGTCAATATTATTAATTTGATCAACAATATCCCCCTTTGACATGAGTGTCAAAAACACTTAACTAATCATTCATGCTCTAAACATATACATTCTGCACTTACAAAATGTCAACAAAAATATATTATACCTTATGACTCCCCCTGAGTTGATTATGCCTTGTCATGTCATGAATTCTGATGTCTTGTGCCATTGTGCCTATGTGCCTAATGTTTTCTTTAATATATCTCGCCAATATTATCTCCCTCAATATTATCTCCCTCTTAGAATATTATCTCCCCCTTTTTTTATACTGATGTCAAAGGGTCCTAAATGGTAATGCCATGCTTCGCCAAAAATGTCTTATTTACCTCAAGGAGTATTTGGAGAGATGCATCCCAGTTATTGAAGGCAATATCCAATGAATTTTGTTGGATTGCAAGCTCTGCTGCTAGATCAACAAGTCCTTCATGTGTAGAAATATTTGGATCCTTCTTTAGGATTGTTTCTACATACATTTGCTCCTTGTGTAATACTTCCAAGTGAGGAGTGATAGAGGCTTGGATTTGCATCAACTTTTCTTTAATAGTGGCCTCTTCTGCTGATAATGTAGCTAATTCCCTCTGAGTGTGAAGTGTTTGAGAAAATTGCTTTTCACTCCATGCAGGATCTGAGGGTAGTTGCATGCTAGAGAGCTTTAATTTATTCTCAAGTTTCAAAATTTTTGGATTAATTTCTTGTGTGAACCTAGAAAAATCACACAATTTGCTATAAAGGGAAAAGATGTTCCCTAATACACTCTTTACATTATCCAATTTCTTAGCTAGGTCAACCTGTCCCAAAATTATGTTATTAGCTACCTTCTGATTGACCTTACCTAAAAACTTCTTTTTTGACCATTCCATTAGTTTTACATTAGTATCATGGTTTTCATTATTCACTTGGTCAACTATATCAGATAGTTGCTCAAGTATTGGCATGTTTGCATCTGGAGCTTGTAGGCTGAAGGCATCCATGAATATATCTTTGATCTCATTCTTTGACTATTTGTATTTGTAGTCTTTACTCATTGCCTCTTGCCTCCTTCTTTTATTCAATGCACTTTATATTTCATTCATATTTTCCTCATTTAGAGTGCTTGAATCATAATAGGGTATTTTAATTTCTTCCTCAAGCTCAAGAATGCCATAATGAATGGTCCTGGCTATCCTAGTAGAACTTGAGCTTGGTGTACTGATATGTAAGGTCATCATTTTAGTACTTGGCTTCTGAATAGGTTTGGTAGGAGTTCCTATTTTTGGAAATTCAACCAAAGTTTGTATTGCAGACTCCTCCTTATCTTCTGTTTCTTCCTTATCCTCTTCTTGTGTTACTACTGTTGAAGGTGTGCTTGCTATCTATACTATTATACCTATGACTTCCTCTACTATTGCACTTAGCTCTTGATGAGCTTCTATGGCTATTCTTGGTGGTGATGGAGGTGATAGAAATGTAAGCCCAGTAGTTTGAATGATTTGTGGTGGTTCTTGTGGTGACACCTTGTTTTCTTTGAGTTTATCTACTAACTTTTGGAGATCATCTACACTAACCAATATGGGACTTGTACACAATTGTGCTTGTAGAGTTGTTTGGTAAAAGATCTTAGTGAGATCCCTTGTAGTTAATGGATTGATGTTTTGACATGAGGTGTCAACAACATCCTTAATCTTTATGATTTTTTTAGGTGTGGTAGTAGAGTGAGGAGGACTAGGAGGTGAAAGTTGTGTGGCTTGCACACTTTGCTGCTCATCAGTACCTTTTTCTTCATCTTTTCCTTCCTCCTCTCTTTCTTTCTTGTTTTCCTGTTCTTCAACCTTTTTCTCTTCTTATGTCTTCTCTTCTCTCCTCTTCCTTCTTTCCTCAAGTTTACCAGCAACTTCTTCTTTGTACTCCTCTTCAATAACATCTTTAGTCTTCTTATATAAATTCTTCCATGCTCTTGTAGTTCTTTCTACAGCTTCAATTTTATTTTGTAAGATGGAGAATACCCTATATTTGGGTGTAAACCTTTTATTATGTCATTTGACTACTTGAGTTACCTGTTCCTTTGTCAAATTAGGCAGTATGTTTGCTAGGGTTGATTCTCTCATCTCTTTCTCCATCATTAGACAAAAATGCCATCTCTCTTCTATGATTTTAGACAATTCTTTTGGCAATTGTCCATCTAGTTCAAGAGGTGTATACTTGAACCATGCCATTAATGCATAGACTGATTCTTCAATGCTATTTTGTTCCTCTCTACTTAACTTATTGAAATCAATCCCTTTTATTTTGCTTAAGTATCCATTCCTAATCATCTCACATAATATATCAACTAAAGACTTAGGAGGATGACTTACCCTTTTAGTTTGATCTTCTTCATCAGTATCAGGTTGAGAAACATATCTTTTCCTTTTCCTTGGCTCTTCCTATGCCTTCTTGACTAACTTCTTCTTTTTTTCTTCCTCTTTGGCCTTTTGTGTAGAAGCCCTTGTTTTAGCTCTAGTTGTTGGCTTCTTGGGTGTTTGCACGACACCTTTCTTTGGTGAAGGCTGAGAAGCAAGAGGTGTCTTTGCCTTCCTTTTGATGACTCTATCTTTGATGGGTGCTTCCTTGGTTTTTGCTTCCTTGACACTCTCATCTTTGTCTTCACCTTGGCCTTGTGACAATTCAAGTGGCCCTTGTTTTCGCTCCTCCTCATCTTTCTCTTCATCACCTTCTTCTTCTCCTTCACTAATCTCCTCTACCTTGCCTGTTGCACTTGTTTCTTTAACACCCAATTTCTTCTTTATATTCCTCACCAGCTTGTCCTTCTTCTTGATTACTCTGGCTGCCTTGAGTTTTGTAAAAACTCTTGATTTGAACATGTCAAATGTTCCAAACACCTTTGCAAATTTGTCCATTTCCTTGGCAAGTAATGTTGTGATGGCTGCAAAAGCTTGGTCAACATCAAGATCATATCCCAATGGTCTAAGACATCTTACTTTTGGAAGGACTGCTTGAATGTAAGTATAATCAATGTCAATCAGAAAGCATATGTCATTTACATGCTTTTCCACTAGTGAAACTAGTATTCTCATTCTTTTCTTCATTTTATTTTTGAAATCATCAAAATAGATAGACATTTGATCATCAAAGCTATCTCCCATTTGTGCAATGAAATTATTTATTTGATCAACAATGGTTTTATCCTAACTCCAGTTGACTTTGCCAAATGAAGGGAATTCCTTCATCACATAAAAGAACATACAAACCAACACTGAACCAAATTGACACTATGCTCCCTTGGACTTTCTAATAGCTCCAAGATTTTCATTGATCTGTTGCAACATGAGCTCTGGAAGGTCATAGGTGTGATCTCTTTTTACAAGCTTATATGCCACATCCACTACTATGCAGGGTACACTATTCAACCTACTGGATTGATAAAATTTATTTGATCTAATCCTTACAGCAAAGTCTAGAAGGGGATCAATTATGGTGTCTATAGTCATGCCTCTATTGTTCCACTTTGCTCCCATGTTCTTCTCTATTATTTCCTTCTTTTCACTTCTCAATGTCTTGGGCCGATCTAGGGTTGGAAATCTTGTAACCCTATGAACCATTTTCTTGGTAATCTTGACTGGTTCTTGTTCTAACCAAAATGCTCCATCATGGATTCTGCTAAGTATTATGCGTATCCACTCAGTTTTGAATACGATTGGAAAAACTAGTGCTTTGGTTAAACCCTTCTTTTCTATTATAGAAAACTCATCTTTTAGGATACCATTATCATAGAGTTTGTCAAAGGCATTAAAGATTTCTAAGTCTCCTATTGCTCCTATTTTATAGTTATAACACTTTCACACATCTTGAACCATAACAAATTTTTCAAGGATGGCGGATAAGGCACCAGCATGATCGCTTTTATATGCAACTTTTGGTATAGGTCTAAACTCAGGTTGCTTAACCTCATTGCTGACAAGTTGAATCTCATGTATCACTATCCCTTGGGTCATGTTTGAACTAGATGCCATTTATAATTGAACTAGGGTTTGACGATTAAAGCAAACTTCACAAATTGTAACACTCGACACCTAAAGGAAATACCTACATAAATTCTTAGATCACTTGGGTAGATGTTGAATCACTGCTAAACACTAGTTGATAGCTTGAAAATTGCTCAGTAATGTTCCTAGTAATTGCTCTTCATTTGAATGGCGCAAAAAGGAATCAATTTTCACATTTAAGCAACACAAAAAAAAACTTTTCATTTAATGCATTTTAGTACCAACACCTGTCACTCAACTTCCAAACATTTTTCAACTCAACATCCACTCGACAGCTATACTTACTCGGCATCTACTTACTTTCTTAATAACTTGACCTCCTCTTGACTTCTTAACTCAGCATCCAAAGCAATTTCACTTGACATCCAAAGATAGCTTGGCATCATCATTCAAGTTTAGTCTTAGCATCTTATCTTATGCAAAATTATACTTTGCAGTGCATCTTCATGGTTTAGAGCTAATGTATGATACTTCTTTATATGTATCAGCCCTATAGGTTTATTTTGTGATTAGTTGGATGAGAAATGATCACTTGACCTCATGTGTGAAGTGACCCTTTCATTGGATGTACTTGATCCATCCTTTCTCTGCCATGTCTTCTTCATGTCTGTTCTGATGTGTTCCACATCAATCTTTTCTTTGCCCTTATTTACTTCAATCTTGGGTGCCTTGGCCTTTGTTGGACAATTCTTGCTGACATGTCTAGTTTTCAGGCAACTAAAGCAAGTAGTTTGGTTCAACCATCTTTTATAGTTCCCTTTGAAATGCGTCCTTATGCAATTCTGGGGTATATTTCCATACTCTTGACAATAGTGTCAACTTTTCCTTGTATTGTAGTCCCAATTGTAATGGTGTTCATAGTTGTCCCTTCTTACATGCTGATTTGGTGTCCACATAGGCTTTGATTTGCATTCAAAGGCTCTATGTCCATACTTCTTGCAATTATGGCAATTTCCATCAAATATTTGTGTCCTTGTGGCTTTGGACCTGTAATTTTGTGTCATATGTCCTTGCATGTTTCACTTGTGACAGTAACCCTTACTTTTGGGTGTGTTAGGCTGATTGATCCTTCTACTCTTGTAGAGATCAGCAGTATGCCCCTTTTCATTACAGTAATGACAAGTGGGTTTAGAATCTTTATCTTTGTCACTTGTTTTCTCAACACTCTTTGATGATTCACCAACTTTAGTGCTATTGTATCCAAGTCCTGATATATCATGGGCTGATCTTGGGGATTTCAGCAACTGTTCAAAGTACTTTATGGCTTCACTTGACTTGTTGAAATTCTCTGCTGTTTCTTTTTCTCTTTTCAATTCATTTTACAGTTGGTCATTGTGCATCCTCAAAGTAGAGATCTCAATATCTTTCATATTGAGTTCATGATGAAGGTTCATCATTTGGGCAAGTGTATCCATCTGCATGTTTGAGGTCCTTGTTAATTCAATACTCTTTTCTTCAAGTCTATTTGTAAGATTTCTTTTGTCATCTTCCATCATAACTCTATCCTCAACTACTCTTTTCTTTTGTTAAGTGATTTCACATAGCATCATGGCCTGTGATTCATGCTCTATCTTAAGACTTCTTATCTCTTCTGCTTGAGTGCTATTTTTCTCCATCAGTTCTGCTATTGCTTTATCAAATTCTTTGGAATCTCCTTTGGAAAATACTTGTGTGGTGTCAATCTCCTTGTAGTGAATATCATTTTTGGCTATAGCTATTTCCTTCCTTCTTTTTAAGGATTTACTTAATTTTTCTCTACCTTCCTCTACTTTGTGTAGAGCGAGATGCACATCTATCACATGGTTTTCAATTATCTTCCCAAGTTTGAAGACTTCCATCTTCAGATCTTTTCCTCCAAGCTATTAGGCTTCTCCTTGCGAGAACTTAGCTCTGATGCCAATTGTTGGAATGTCTTAATGGGAAGAGATCTTCTGAGAGGGGGGGGGGGGGGGGGGGGGGGGGGGTGAATCAGAAGTACTAGCCTTTTAACCACTTTTTATACCCTTAATAACATATAACTGAAATTGTCATGCATGCATATAAACATTAAACAATCATGTGAAACAAACATGCATCACCACATAACACTTGAGATTTTGGTGACCCAGAAACCCTCCACGAATAAGAAGGTAAAAATGGGGTAGGGATGATGCCCACAAAATTACTACAGCAATTAATTTCAACCACTTCTGATGGTTTGCCGTATTAAAGGCCTGCCCTATTAAAGGTTTTACACTATGTCAATAGTGACATAGTTAAAGGATTTACAAACACTTTACATGAAGTGTTACCTTGTTAAAGGATTTAATAACCTTTTTAAAGGATCTACAAGCTAGCTATTAAGCTAACCTATCAACATAGGGTTTCCTTTCTAATACAATGGCTAAAGAGTATTAGGTAAAATAAACCTGATAGCTTACAATCCTTGATTGCTGAATATAGGTGCTTGATCTACTTTCCCTGATCTTGATCTCTTGAGATCTAATATTCGTTCGTATCCCTTGCTTTATTGTGATCACCTAAATGTCTAACTGTTGTCCTTTCCACTTAATCTTTTAACACCAAAGCTCTGCAATGACCTTAATAAAAGACTCTGTTATTTCTTCTTCTCTCCAACTCACTTTCAATGGTGTCAAAACTCCCTTATAAAGATTAGTGGATTGTTATGCATCCTTGGATAAAGTATCCTCGCTCAAATCCTAGAAATTCACCCATTGGCTGCATACAATTCCAATTTTCTGATTGGCTGCATGAGGATCACATAGGTAAATGAAAGGATTTGATCATATTTCCTTATCCTATCATGAATCATGCATAACCATTTTACATCTTGGCTTGTATTGGCACAAAATTTTATGCTAATCCTACATTGCTCGGCTCATAAAGTAATACTGATGCTTGGCACCATCTATTCTAGATTGCTTTGCATCCACTGTGTTTCCTATGTTACTCGGCTTCTATTGATTCCTAAATCACTCGGCTCCTATTAACTTTGCAATGCTTGGCACACACTATCTTCTGATTTACTTGACACATGTTGAATTCTGTATAGCTCGAGATATATTGAAATGTTTTTTGCTTGGCATCAACTGTAGTTTGCTCGGCACTTAAAGAAATTTTGGCTCAGCTCCCATTGTGTACTCAGCATGTATGGTGAAAATGGTTAAGTGTGTTGACACTCATTTTTCAATCTTATTTATTTGATCAACAATTTCAGCTATCTTAATTAGATTAGTTTCATCATCATCTTGCTTTTCTTCCTTGGTAGCCTCTTGCTCTTGTTCCTCTTTATCTTCTACATTATCAAGATGAGTTGCTTCTTCAACATTTTCTTCTTCATCTTTCTCTTCTTTATCATCAACATTAAAATCACTTGGTTTATGTAAAAGATATATATTTTTCCAAGTGTTAGTTGCATTCCTTACAACATGTTCAATGTCTTTCATTAAAATTAGACAAGTGTTGAATTTCAAAGTCAATTTTTCTTCATTTTTCTTCAGTGACTCTTTTACCTCTACATTTGATATGCTTGGTATAAGATACCTCAAAGCTTTCCCATAGATGTCTTTGACATTTTGCATGGAAAATTCCCATCTTGGCTTAATTTTATCCAACAAAATGCTAGGGAGTTGAGAAGCAAGCTAGTCTAGTGAATATTTCCATTTACCCATTTTGTCCATCACCAAATCTTCTATCTACTTCTGCTCTTCTTCTATTCTAATTTCATACCTTTAATGCTTTAAAGTTTGTTATACTAACTCTAGCTTCCAAATCTTTCAATCTATCTTGGAAGTTCGGTGGAGGTTCCCTGTATATAATATCTCCTCCTTCCTTGTCAGCTTTCTTCATAGATCTCTTGGTAAACATAGCAATGGATGGCTTGATTGGCTCGGTAATAATTAGCTTGCCCTTTTTTCTTAATGGTTCTTCTTCCTTAAATTCTTCCTCATCCTCTACTTGCTCATCCTCACCTTTTCCTTTGGTCAACAAAAGTGTAGAACTTGTTTTTAGTTTAGCGATTCTTTTCTTTCTTTTGTTAACCACCTGAGGGAGCTTTATTTCTAGTTCTATCTTGGATTTTTCTTCATCATATGTACCAAAATATGTAGCCTTAGGATCAACTAGTTCATTGAAAAGAGCTTCAATGATATCTTTTGTTTCATAAATATTAACCTCATATCTAAGAGGTTTCACCCATGCTATTATAGGCTTAACTGCCTAAATGTATACTTTGTCACAATCCACCATGAAACACACATCATCCTTATAATCTTCAACAAGTTTTTTTGGCATTTGGTATCTATTGTTCATTTTCTCCTTAAATGCATCAAAATAGTTGTCCATAATACTATTGTAATTCTCACCCATGTCAGCAATATACTCATTGATTTCATACAACACTAGCACACCTTTTCTCCACACAATAGTGCCTTTTGAAGGGAACAATTTTTGAACATAAAATAATAGACATGTTAATAGGGAGCCAAAATTACATGGATTATTCTTTGATGTCTTGATGCTTTCCATATTCTTGTTGAACTACTTCAATAGTAGTTCGACAAGGTCAAAAGATAGATTGTTCTTTATTACCTTGTATGCAAGGTGAATTGCTTCACACAACACATTGTTTAACCTAATCGAGCTATAAATCTTGTTTTCAATAATATGGATTCCAAATTTCATCTCTATGTCTATAACACTGCTAATTTTCATTCCTCTGCCATCCCATTCTACTAAGGTTTTCTTTTCAAGTTCTGCCCAACCTAGGGTTTTGGTTGTTTTAGCTTTGGCTAGTATTGGGAGACCAGTGATTCAATGAATCATCTTCTTTGTGATCAATATTGCTTGTTCCAACCACAATTTTCCATTGTGCACCCAACTAAGGATAAACCTAATCCATTTTACTTAAAATTCATGGGGCATGTGAGGGATGTGGGTTAACCTTTTAGTTTCCAAGTATTGGTGCTCAAGTTTCAAAACTCCATTTACACATAGTTAATCTAGGGCATCATCCATTTCCAAAGTTCCAATCTCTTGAATAACACATTTAAAGTGAGTATGAATATCATTGATCATCAATACCTGTGGAGGGATCTGAGACTATGGTCTACTCAGATCTAGGGTTTTTGTAATTGTAGGAGTGAGCTTGAACTCTGGTGCCTTCCATTCCACTCCATGAACCAACATATTTGATCCTTTTTTTTCTAAGTTGCTACTACTAGATGCCATCTTCACTCAGTAGGGTTTGAGAGAATCTAAAATATTTCATTAACAATTTGCTCAAATCACTTGGATGCTCTAAAGATCACACTTGGAAATAGCTCTTGAGAACTTCACAGTAATAATAACTTCAATTCCATTCCTTTTAGATACAAATTGTTCCATAAATGCTTTAGTAAGAAAGTAGATTGATTGACATCATGTTGATAGATTGTCAACCACTTCTTTGCATTGAACACTCAGTGAGGTCTTCATGACTTGGTAACCATATACATTTTTATTACTCCAGACCTTGCTTGGTAAAGTCTATGGCTCAACCTCACTCGATAGAGAAGGGAACTCGGTAGACACTAGTAACCTTTTACTTGGTGATCCATTTGTATCTTGAACACATATATGAATCACTTTTTTCTTTCAATCTGGAACTATTTTGGATGTCTTCTTTGATAGCCTAGTTCAAGTTTCTTCTTTGGAGAGCTTAAGTAGAAATGGTAAAGTCACCCAATTCTTGAGTGACTTGATCACCATTGCTTTGACTTTCATTCTTGGTAGACTTTGGAACCCATTGTTGTCTCATCTATTTTTAGATGTTATCAGCTTTTTCATTCTTCTCATCTTCAATTCTACTAGTATTCATATAGTTCTTTGCAAGATGACCAAGTTCTATAAAAGTGAAACATCTTGTATTGGTATCTCTTTTCCTCATATGGTGTTTTACACAATTCATTCTAATGTGTCCAAATTCTCCACAATAATGACATCTACACTAGGTGTTGTAGTCCCAACCAGATATTGCTTTCACAATTTTCTCTACTCGATTCAATATCTTGGTTTTGCATTCTAATGACTTGTGTCCATGTTTCTTGCATTTGTGGCATATTCCTTCAAATCTTGGTTTCTCTTTGCATTCATTAGCCTTATGACCATGTTGATTGCAATTATAGTATTTTCCATTAAATTTTTATTTTTCATTGCTCCAACATTTGTTTGATGTATGACCTATTTTACCATAGTGATTGCAAGTAGGTCTTTGATTCTTTTGAGCTCCTTCCTTGGATGATTCTCCTTCTTGTGTATATCCAATTCCTACTTTTCCTTTTTGTCTATATAGATTTTTCTCATTTAATTGATTCATTTTTGCTTGGGATTTAAGCATTCTTTCATTGACTTGCCTTTCAAATTTTAGATCATTTTTTCATCTTTCATTTTTAGATCTTAGGCTCATGATTTCTTCATTTACATTGGAAAGCTAATCAATAAGGTCTACTTGCTAAAGGGATTTGTGTTGGATTTCATTGTTCTTTCCTTCTATCTCTTCTTTTATCATATTCTTTAGCTCCATGACTTTACACAGCCTAACTGACTAAATTTTGTGTTCTCTTCTTAGTTTTTTTACTTATTCTTGCAAGGAACCATTCTTTTCTAGGAGTTCTTTGATTGTTTCATTGGCTTCATCTTGATTGCTTGAATGAAAATCTTCAACCTTTTTCTTGAATGTAGAGATGATCATTCATTTGAATTGCAAGCTCTTTTCTTCTTTTCATGGATTGAGAGAGTTTCTCCAAGTTGCTTTCTTGAGTTGGGCAATAGCCATTTCCAAATCTAGCTTTTCATTTTCAATAGCTCTATCAAGTCTAAATATCTCCATGGATTTGATCTTTGCTCAAGTTGCTAAACTTTCTCCTAAGAACCACAATGCTCTGATACCAATTGTTGGAAATATTCTTGCCTAGGCTAAATTACTGAGAGGGAAGGAGTGAATTAGTAACTTCTAAAACTTCTACAATTTCAATTCTTAATCCAACAGTTCATTTAGCATTTAATCCTTCACATATAATCTTATCTAATTGCATGTATAAGAAACTAAAAACATGAAAACATTCATAACACTTTTACATGAAGATTTGGTGACCCAAAAACCTTCCAAAATAAAAGTGAAACTAGGGTGGGGATGATACTCACAAGCTTTAGTACTGTAGTATAAAGTTGGCCTATTAAGGCTTATGTTAATCATTTCTGATGATCTACTCTATTAGGAGCAATAAGGACTGCTAGGTCCACCTTGTGAAAGGATTTACAAACATACAATAAAGTATGCACTCAGTAAAGAGATTTAGAAAATACTATTAGGTCTACCTTGTTAAAGGATTTTATTGATCCACTTGTTAGGATGAAATCGTAGTTGATCTTTGATCTATAACTTGGTTTGTTGAATGAGAATCCTTTATGTACTAATCACCTTGTTGTGATAGATATGTCTTTTCTGCTCCTTATACTATTGTAGACTTTGTAATTCACTCTTTTCTACTCTTCTCTGATTATATTCAATTACATTTCATTCACATTCAATTACACACTTGGATATGATACAATTCATTACATATAAATCAATCCAATTATACAAATTACAAAGCTAGCCACCATACAAGTTTACAAAAATATTACAAACTTAGCTCAAGTGAAGACACTCAAGTTTTGAATATTGACTCAATGAGGTTATGATACTCGACATCTATTGTCAATGCTTGACATTTTCATACACTCAATAGACTTAGAAGTTCAGTACATATTGATCACTTCTAAGTAGTCTTGAACTCAGTCTACACTGGTGACTCAGTAGATACTATGAAACTTGTCATATAAGTTGAGTCTCTTGATTTACATTATATTACTTGGTAAACACTAGCTCCTCAAGCTTAGTATAAAAAAAGTCACTTGGTTAACACTGAGTTGCTCAGTTAAGACTAGACTCACATCACATAAACTGTGAACTCGATAAGCACTGAACAACTTAGTTTGTACTAGTAAACTTAGCATACACTGAGATGCATGGTTTACATTATTGATGTTCACTATAACAATAACTGCTCAGTAAACACTAGAATTTGTTCAAAGGACTTGGGAGCAATTGTAGAACTTGGTGGTAATTGAAATTCTTGGCAAACAAGCTAACTATACAATAAGCTTGGCAGCTATTTACAATTTGAATAAGTGCATGTCACTAATAAAAAACTTGATTGATATGTTAGCAAGGAGACTTGACAATAAGGTATTATGGACAATTTCAATGGATGAGCACAAGACAATTGTAGATGCATTGTAAAAGAGAAAGGATGTAGATGGTACACTATATTTAAATCAAATACATGTAAGTTTTTTCTTTGTTGTTCTTTTTTTATATATGTATTTATATAACTTAAATGTATGCATGCATTGTCAATAGAAAATTAGAGAACTTATATATATCTCTTATTTAGGTCTCAATTACAATTTATGCAAATTTAAATGTTTAAGGTGGATTGAACATCAACATTTTGTGCAACTACACATAGTGAGTACATACATTACACATATTTACATAATACAAATAGCTCTTATTAATTTATGCTTTTATTAACACATGTATTTGTTTTAAAATTTTATTTTGAAAGACCTCATTTGAAGAAATGTGTTGAATCAATTTTTTATTTTGAAATCGAAACATGTGCTAAACATTTTAAAATAGGAGTGCACTTCTATTTATGTCCTTATGATTGTGTTACATATCTAACTTCACTTATTTTTAGTTTATATGATTTTAGTTGTGTAAAATGTAGGAGATCACTTCTATTTGAAAGTTAAAGGTGTGCACTTGATATTAAAAATTCTTTGTCAATTCAACTAATTACCTCGTATATTTTTTCATTAGTATTACATTCAAACATGTTTAGATTAATGTTTCTTTACTTAATTAATATAATTAAAAGTATTGTTCTTGTAACATATAATAAAAAAAAGTTTCATAACATGAATAAAATATGTCACACTAAAGAAAAATTCATACTTACATCATGATAACATAATAATGTATACTACATAGACTATCATAATGAGAAGTCATAAAAATATATAACATGGTCTAGCATGTCATAATATGATCTATGAAGTTAAAAAATACATATAATACAATTAATACATATAAAAACACAATCTAAAGGTGCCAAAAAACCTAATCTATCTGATCTATAGTCCTCTTTACTCCATGTGAAGATGAATCAAATGGATCATCATGTGTAACATGATGTGTCTCAACATGTGGGACATGGCATGTCACATCCTAAGAAGACAATATACATACATTCTTAATTGAAATTGGTTTCAAAATTTAGCTCACAAATAAATTAAACATTTTTTACTTATTAAAAATATTTCCACATGAGATATGTGTTTTCCCATAATAGGAGGAGGTGCACTAACAAAGCTACCAAATGTGGCTATGGTGAGGTCCTAAAATTTAGAATACATATCTTTTTAAAATTTGATAAATATCATAATGAACTATGTCTATATAAATTATGATAATACTAACCTAAAAGGATGATGCATGTACCTCCATCTAGCTTAGTCCTATAGTCTTGGCAACACTCATTGCAACATATTCCTAACATCCTGGATACATAAACCTTGAGCCAAAATTATATATACATGAATTACAAAGTACACAAATTAAAAAGTACATAATTTAAACTACTTTTTTTTTTAAATTAAAACATATATATCATACCTAAGTAGTAGCTAGTGTCATAGATGTGTCTAGAGATATGCTACTAGGGTGATCATCGACATGCCTAAAAATGTCAAAAGGTGAAGCAATCAAAAATATACTATACTGTAGCCTATATGGATAAGTACGATTTATCTCCTATTCATAAAAACAAAATACATTATACATGAGTCAAAGTTGAAGATAAGTTAATTATAACAAGGTGTACATAAAACTAGTACAAATTATTTTTCTTCAAACTAAGTTCATATCATAGGTATGTGAGGTTGTGCCTCACTAGTCAATGGATCAAGACCTATACAAGCATTAGATTATGTAATAGATGGCAATATCTACAAAATAAGATAAAAATAATATATGAGCAAATGTTATTAAATTCAAGTTCCAATGTACATTATTTATAGTGTAATTCAAAGTGGATACTATATGAGGGATGCCAATGTTTGAAGGTCTCAAAAAATACTATATTGCTTCCTAGGAGGAACAATATCATCTATCTTCTATTAGTTGAAAATCAACATATGTTAATATGGTTAATAAAATTATTCATATATGTAGAGAGTAAATAATTATCTACTTTATAAGTTTTAAAATTAAATGTTTACCTATTGCTCTTGACTCTCTCCCTCTCTAGAAAGAAGGTCAACAAATGACTCAACACCAATCTCATCACTACCACCACCATGAGCAACATACACTTCATCATCAAAACCAACACCCTCAATATTATGGTCATCTTGTGCTACATTTTCATTTCCCTAGAGGCTCTACAACTAGTACAAATGTGTCCAAGTGGACAAATGTGTGTTGTGTGCATCCATTTCTCTGCTAAATTGACCAAAAGGGTAGTTAATGAAGTAAGAGCAGATGACACTACTCAATGGTGGACAAACACTAGGACAACTAGTGCAAGAAGTAGTACAAGAGGCTGTGGATGTTTGAAATTTCTCATATTATTGTTGAGCTTTTCTCCAAGGCATCCCTCCACCAACCCTCTAAAATACTCTAATATCAAAATAATTGGGTTTCAAACCCAATTCAAATTCTGCCCATAGTTTCCTAAGAAAGTATATGGACACCTCATGATTTTTGTGGTGGATGGTCAAATACCATCCACCACAACTCTCCAAAGTGTTGTGATATACATGGATGCATGCACCATCTAATGGATATGCAAGGCTTCCTCTTGTTTATATGTTCACCCATCTTAGGAATTACAAAATATGCTTTAAAATTCCCTTGATTTAATTTCAGTTGATGGACCTCTATATAGGATAGGCCATCAGAGTAGAATGCATGAATTTTTTTCCTCCATAATCTAAAGTTATCAAGGTCACTATCCAAATGCTCAATCAGTTCTACAATGCCTTGCATACTATCTACAAGGTGAAGTAGGTGAGGGGGTCTTGCACCTAATGGTCTAGATGTCTCACATGAGGTCATGAAGGTTGCACCTCATGCTCTGCCTAAGCTCCTCTATGGTAGGTGGTGGAGGAGGACTAGGTGTTCATGGAGGTGAAGGTGGAGGTGGATATGGAGGGGGTAGGGGCAGGGGTGTGGGAGGGGGAGAGAGTGGGGTAGGTTCATCAAATATAATATGTATATTTGTAAATAGTTCATAAAAATTCACAAAATTACTATTTAATAAAATAAATCTAAATTATCAATGATATAAAGGTACATCTTTAAAACCATATCAATTACATTTAATACATGTCTTTTTAACTACTTGAATATAACAAATTTAGTTCTACATCTTTTTAACCATATCACTCTAAAAATAAATTTAATTTTTTCTTAATCTACACCAAATAGAGTTAAACACTTATGTAAACCTTAATATTAAGACTAGCATTTAGGGAAATTATTGATAACTTAGTGTTTAGTAATTTATATTTTAGCACTTAGGGAAATTATTGACTAATTAGGGTCTAGCAAAATTTATAACCATGGTTTGGAATTTAGAATTAATGCTAGGGTAAAGATTATGGTATGAGTTTACATCATTATTAGAAATATGATTAGGATTATAGTATGTATTTTCTAGGATATAATATGAATATTTAGCATATATATGAATCAAACAACTAGTTACCTTTCCTTGATGTTCTTATCATGAAGAGGTCAGATGATACTTTTGGTTGTCGGGTGTTTCGTAATGCCACCCACACCAACTTGTACCTCTACTATTCTTCACATCACACCCTTCCCAAAAAGCTAGTATCATCAAGACTCTTTCCCTTAGAGCCTATAGAATTTTTGATGTAGAAAACATACCCCAAGATCTTGACCATCTATGTCAAGTCTTCAAGTTCAATGGGTACTCTCATAAGAAAGTCTCTAAAGCTCTCACCAAAGCCAAGTCCTCTTATCTCTCCTACAGTATTCATTAGACCCCCTCTAACCCTCCTCCTTGTAATGTCTCTCTGCTTTTTGTGGAAGGCATTTCCAAAAAAATTGGCAAAATCTTAACCAAAAAGGGCCTTTGAGTTTCCTTCAAAACACTCTCAAAGTTAAGAAAATATACCCCCCAACTCAAGGACTCACATAACTCTCTTCTAGAATCTAAAGTCTACAAGATCGAGTGCTCATGTGGCATGCCCTATATTGGGGAAACCGATCACTCCATTATGACTAGGATTAGGAAGCATAGTGCTGACATCAAGCATGAGAGGGTGCAAAAATCTACTCTAGCAGAACACTCATATTCTACCAAACATGATATTTTTAGGGAGACTAATAGAATCGTGTCCAATAAGGACAATCATTTCAAGAGGAAGTTGAAAGAGACCATTGTCATTACCTACCATCCCATTAACCATAACTGTGATAATGGGTGGTCCATCAACCATACGTGGTGCCTCCTGCTCGATTCTCTTGACAACCCCCATTCTAGCATGCTTGATAGACCCCACCATCCTTGATGTTCTCATGGTTCTCCTTTGTGCTCTTTCTTTTCATTTTTTGTGTAGTGGTGTTCCCCCTTTCTCCCCACCTCTCTTGATCTTGCTGTCCCTTTCTCCATCTTTTTTTTTTGTCGTTTGATTGGTATGGTTGCTCTTGTCTACCTCCCTCCTTGGTTTGTGTTGATCTCTCTCTCTCTCTCTCTCTCTCTCTCTCTCTCTCTCTCTCTCTCTCTCTCTCCCTCCCTCCCTACATCCCTCCCTCCCTCTCTCTCTCTCACACAGACAAGCACACACAGATCATGCATCTTGGTCATACATGTATGCCGAATCGGGTTCTTATTTTTTTACACTTCTTTAGTGCTTGTGTTTAGGTTGTTTGGTTTTTATTAGGATTGTCTTCTTAGTTCCTTATCTATCTTTACTCTTTTGTCTTAACAGTTTCTTGCTGTTGTTGTTTCCTATATATAGATATATTCTCTCTCTCTCTCTCTCTCTCTCTCTCTATATATATATATATATATATATATATATATATATACATATAGACACACACACAGACACACATATATAAGTGTATATATATAAATATATATATAAGTCGATAATATATATTATATATATACAATATATATAGTATATATAATATAATAAATATACTTATAATACTATATAATAGTATATAATAGGATATAATAGTGAATAATAGTATATCTTTGTATATACTTATAATATATATATATATATATATATATATATATATATATATATATATATATATATATATATATATATATATATATATATATATATATATTTCATTAGGTGGTGCATTTCTGTCTTTTTGTTCTTTACACAAATTTGAGTGCTCTCCCCTTTGCTTCTTATTTCTCTTGAGTAAGGCTCAGTTTGCATATCTCTACTATCTTGTACTTGCTCATCCTAATGATGGACCATGTAGTATGATCTAAAACATTGATGGTAAAAAAAAACACACAATTGAATCTAGAAAATATTTTATTTATATTTATGTTTAGGATTACGTCTTAGCATTTACGATTAAGGTCCAATATTAACAATTAGGATATAAAATTTATGATTGTGGTTTGGGTTCGGAATTAAGGTAGAATAATTAACATTATAATTGGGGCACAAAATATAAGATTTAGGATTACGGCAAGTAGTTTGGATTGTCATTTAAGATTAGGCATTGGAATTTAGAATGATCTAGTTTAGGTTAAGATTTAGGATTCATGGATGATAATTTTTAAGATTAGAGTTTAGCAAGTTTAGAATTAATGTTTATTTCAATTAGGATTAGAATTTGGGTTTACATGTTTTAGGATCACCTGCTAGCTTTAAGGATTATCATTTTTTATTATGGTTAAGATTGGGATAATTAAGTGTTTAGTAATTAAGATTTTAGCATTTAGGATATTTATTGAGCAATTAGGGTCTAGCATAATTTATAATCATGGTTTGGCACTTAGAATTAGGGCTAGGGTAAATATTATGTTATTAGTTTACATAATTATTAGAAATACATGAATTAGGATTAATCACGTGTATTTTCTAGGATTTAAAAGGAGTGCTTAGCATTTATATAAATAACATTAAGGATTATGTATTAGCATTTATAAGTAATGTTCAATATTAACAATTAAGATTTAACATTTAAGATTGCAGTTTGGGTTAGCATTTAGGGTTATCCATTTATAATTAGCGTAGTGTACAAAATTAACATTATAATTGGGGCACAAAATATAGTCTATTTATGATTATGGCTAGTATTTTGGCTTATCATTTAAGATTAGGCTTTAGAATTACAGAGGTTTAGGTTAAGATTTAGGATAAATATGGATGATAATTTAAGAAATTAAAGTTTAGCACTTAGAATTAGTGTTTAAAAATTAGGATTAGAATTACGATATACATTTTAGGATCATGCGCTAGCTTTAAGGATTAAGATTTTTAATTATGATTAGGATTAAGATTACTTTCCATTATGGTTATTGTTATGGTTAGGGCTAGGGTTCAAGTGTTAGGTTTAAGATTTGAAGTTACAATTAGAATTAGAGTTTAACATTTAGGATTGGGCTTATCATTTAAGAAATGGGTTAGGATACTTGTATTAATGTTTGGGATTAATGATTAGAGTTAGGTTTCTCATTTTTAATATAATGGTTACAATTTTAATTAGTGTTAGGCTTAGGCTTAGAATTATGATGAGAGTGATATTTTACATCAAGGTTAATACTATGTTTAGGGTTAGTGTGTACTTTTATAAATAAAGATATGGCCATTAAATTATTAAAAATTTTTTTGTAAAATTTATCTAACTAAATAATGAAATGATAAATGGATACATATGATGACACATAATTTGGAGTAGGGGATTTAAAATTTTACATTTGATTTGGAAGGGAAACATGACTTATTGAAAATCGCAAATAGAATTTAAGAGAGTCTAGGTTTATATGTCATAATTAGAGCTAAAGTTGTCTTAAGTCAATTTGGTTATGATAATTTTTTAGGATAAGGGTTCTAGTTAATGTTAAGATTAGAGTTGGGCTTAGGATAAGGGTTTAGAGTTAAAATTATGGTTTTAGAGTAAGGGACCACATTAAATTCTTAGTTTTATGTTTAAGGTTTAGATTAAATTATTGTATAGTTATGGTTAGGTCTCTCAATCATACTTAGAAATATAATTATTTTTATGGTTGAAGTTATATTTTTTAATAATGTTAAGCTTAGGATAATGGTTTAGGTCTACGCCACAATTAGTATTAAGATTTTGTACAGGTTGATTCCCATTATGATTTAATAAATTTATGATCCCTTGAGTATTTGATATATAGGTAAATTACTTAAATGATCTATTATTTCATATATTAAGTTTAGAATTCATTTTAATACATAAATATTGATTATTTATTATTTAAAAATTAAATTGAATTCTAACTTGATTTTTTCATATTTATCAAAATTAATAAATGTCAACATATGTGAATAAATGAGAGACTACAAAACTCACAATTTTTAATAAATTGAATGCATCTACATAAAATATTAAACTTACATATTCAAACATACATATACATCACCTTAAACTACAAGACTGGGGTTACATGGTTAAGTTTTAGAAATAACAAATTTTAGGGTATGAGTTCATTAAACTTGGTTAGATTTACTATTAGGCTATGGATATGGGTAGCTAACATTATGGTTTACATTTATGTTAACTTGTTTTTATATTGTTTGCAAACTAATTTACAATTAAGTAAGTTATTTACTTGAAATAAATCTAAAACACAAATTTAATTACATGTTTAAACAGTCTAAACATCTATCTAATCATTCATCGCTCTACCATTTATTAAAGACATTGAAACAACAAAAATAATAATTTTTAAATGAATGTCTACAAAAAAAATAAAATTAAATGAACAAATATAAAACTATTTTAATGAACAGATACAGTAATCAAAATATAAAACTATCAACAATGGAGATGTAAAATTTTACATATTCAAAACTACTAAATGTGAAAAAAACAATAAATTGATAGAATTATAAAGTTTAGAACTGAATACAATGAAATAAAATAATAGAAATCTATGTAAAATACCTAGCACACTAAAAAACAATAGCCAAGGGTCAATAGAAAACAAAAAATGGGCTCTCATTTCTGAACTAGAATTGGGATCCCATTTACAATGACATTAAAATGAGAAAAAATGCACAAAAAAATAGGTTATATGTGTTTTACAAGTCGAGTACCCAATTTTAGAAATTGGGTACACGATTTGTTGAAATCGTGAACCCAATATTTGAATAGGAATCGAGTATCCAAACTCTAATGGATACCTATTTTTTTAAAATTAGGTATACATTTTGGGAGAGGTCTCCTTTTGTAGAATTGTGACCCAAATTTGTGCATTCACCCACAATAAAGATAAAATGATTGTACACTAAATTTGTTTCTCATTCTTACAGATGGATTTGTGGTTCAATTTGGCATCGTTTGATTATATTAGCCTTATTAAGGTATTGGAATGATTGATTAATTGTGTATTTTCTTTGATGTTACTAAAAGTGTCATAACATTATCAGTCAGTGTATGCTAAGATCACTTAGGCATTGAAGATAGCTTTCTATGGCTACCAAGTGTTCTAGAGTTTGTTCTGTTTAGAAGACAGTTTCTACCGAGTTCACTCGGGTGCTAAAGGAAAGTTTGTGGAAGATGAGTGTTAATTGAGCTCACTCAGTTAATTAAGGAATGCTTGATGGAACTAGTGTTAAAAAAGCTCTCTTAGTTACCAAAGGAACTCTGTGAGTATGTAGTGTTGACCAAGTTTAGTTGGTTAACATAGGAGAATCATTTCTGAGTTAATGTCGACTAAGCAAGGTTGGCTAATGAAGGATTTTCTTGTATTGGCATATTAATTTCATATTGATTTATCTGTTGGTTCTAGCTAACTAAGGAGATGAATATTAATTATTCTAAGTTTTATTCTAGTCGAGTTGACAATATGAAAGAAATAAATGAAAGTTTAAGTTGAAGATTAGACATGTGTGAGAGCATAGAAGATATAATTGAAGATGTTTAGAGGAAGAAAATATGAAGGATATGTATAATATCCTTGTGAAGCTAAAATGATATACTCAATTAGGAAAGAAAAAGTATAATCTAGAATTGAGATCTATAATTAGCAATTCAATTGCATCCAAATCAAGTCATGTCATTGTTACTCTCTAACCATTGTAGCAGTAATCTAAATCTCTTAATAGAGTTGGCTTAACAACTATTTGTAAATCTCTAGCAAGGTGGCATTTCTATTGAAGTGTCTAAAGACCTCTAAAAAGGCCACTCCTAATAGGGTGATTAAATCTTTTAATAGGGTCACACCTAATAGTGTTTTTTGTAACCTTTAATAGGGTTGGCTCCTAACAAAGCTCACTTCAGAAGAGTGAGAAACAGTAACTAGTTACGATTGGTCATTTTTCTCAAATTGGGTTTCCACATTAAATATTGGTGTTAAATGTGTTCATGCTATTACTTTTATGTGTTTGTAACTAAGTTAAAGTAATAAGTAATCATAGATAACATCTTAATATTTTCATTTTAAATGTTTGTCGAGAAATCTCAGTATTTACCAAGTTACATCATTTTTGTGTGTTTGTCGAACATCAGTAGAGTTCAATCTTTTAGATTTTATTTTGTACTAACATCTAAGGGATTTACGATTTATTTTAGTGGTATCTTATTCAACCCTCCATTTTTAGTTAATCATCTTATATTTTCAACAATTAGTATCAGATCTTTTGGTACTTGCAGAGAATGTTTCAAGGACCTCAGCTAAAGATCAGGATATCTTACAGAAGAGAGGTTCCCAAGTTGAATAGAGACAATTTTATAGCATGGAAAGGGCTTTTGAGATTACATTTGGCAACAATCAATGATTTAGCTTGTATCTTGCTACTAAATACAAGACTCCCACTAGAACATTATTAGTTGAAGAGATTCCTAAAAAGAAGAATCATAACATCATGATGATTGATATTGTAAAACAAGAATTAGTATGCAAAGAACATTAACACATAAAGTAAACATTCACAAACCAAAAAATAAATTCACATATATGCTTAGACTAAGAAAGAAAATAAGAAGTGAAAACCTCATAAGAGAAAACACTCCATGCTTTCTTGATTCTGTAGATGTGTCCTTTTGCTATGGATGTATGCTAAAGATGCTCAAAAGCTGCTTCAATGGAGATGGGTAATGACAAATTGGTAGCTTTGTGAGCTCTCAATTTGGCATTATAAGGGTATGGTTGATGGCTTTGGTTCTCAAAATAGCATGGTAACTTTAGCTCAAAGATTGTTGATGAAATGGCTTGGGATGGGATTCAATTTATAGGCTAAGGGGTAGAGGGATGGAGGGATTAGATGCAAGGATGGATGAAGGCTTAAGGAGGGTTAGGATGCACTCAAAGAAGAGCACATGGATTGTGCTTGTTTAGCACCAACAGGAAGGTGACACTTGTCACAAGGAGGATGAGTGTGAGAGGGTAGGATAAAGGGTTGGTTAAAGGCATGATGAGTGGGGTTGAGTATGTAAGAGGGATGTAAGAGGAATGAGTGTGGAAGAGGGAAGAGTGTGGAAGATGGGTGTAAGAGTCATGAGTGGGCTTGTAAGAGTCTTTTATGTTTTGTAAGAGCACTCATGACTTAGTGGTTGGGCTTTTTGAGGGGAGACTTTGGTTTGGATTAGGAAAGTCTTAAACTTGTTTAAGGAATGTGACAACATTAGGGAGTGGATTAGGCTTGGGTTTAGGATTAGATTAGAGATGTTAGAGATGTGCAAGTGGATGGCATTAATGAGGGTGGGTGAGATAGTGGCTAAGCTTGGTTAGTATGGGTGGATGGGGTGGATTAGGCTAAATGGAGGATTAGAGATAGGTTAGGGGTTTTTGAATTTGAGGATTTCATTTATCAAATAGATTTATTTAATAAATGGGGATTTTTGGAATTAGATAGAAGAATAGGATTTAATTGATAAATAATAGATTATTTGATTTATCAATTAGGACTATAGATGATTAATTAAATTAATCAACTAGGGGATGACAAAGGATTAATTAAATAGAAGTTTAATTAATAATGCCTTTTTTAGATAACTAAATAGGATTACTAAAATAGTGTAATCAAATTTAGGTGTCTACATTTTGCCCCTCTTTGACATAGTGTTGAGACAACACTATTTCAAAGAAGTTTGAATGAAGACGACACGAGGAAGATGTTTTAGCAACAAGGTTTCCCCAGTCTCGAATAAGAAGAGGAGAGACTAGACTTAGATGATGCCCCCTCAAGAAGGCAGCGGCGAGAGAAATGAGGGTCGACGACTTCTTGAAAAGTACAAGAAATTTTGATGAGCTGAGATGCAGGTTGGCAAAGAGAAGGGGCTGAATTAGCTCAAACTCTCACTATGGGAGAATGATAAAGGGAAATCAGAGGCACAATAGTAAAACAAGCTTAAGACTTTCCAGGATTGGGGGGGGGAGGAGGAGCGGAGTGCTATAAAAGGAATCCATGGTAGGGAGATGGATGATAGAATGATAAAGCTGATGCAACAAGATTTCAAAGAGTCAGATTGGCGGAAGATGGGTTTCGAGGATCCCTAGGACTAGGATTGTGGATCTCGAAAGATGAGGCTTGGTGGATTGATTTGATTGGTGGATCCCTAAGACTAGGATTGTGGATCCCTAAAGCTAACCGTGAGGAGTGATTCGAAGAGATACTGATGCATAAGCTAGGGTAGGAGCGACAGATGCAGGATGTGGATGGGGGATAATGGAGATGAAGGGAATCCATTGAAGCTTTTTGAGCAGGGGGATACTTCAAAGAGAAGTACCACCATGTAGTTGAGCACTAGATTTGCTATAGGACTATTGGTTAATTGCCAAGGTTACCAAGAACATCAAGGCCTTTTCACCAACCATCCAGAGGACTGACGAACTGACTCGAAACAAACACACAAGGATTGCCCCAGTATCACACATGAATCCTAGAGGAAGCAGCGTGGAAACGACACTAAGTAACCCACAAGCAGAAAAAGAAAACAAGCAAAAGACCTGATCAAGACCTTACGCTCTAATTGCCCCATTCACAGCATACCATGATATGGAAGATCGTGGCAACCTTGAGGAAGGAACAAGGAGATTGCTTGGAAAAGATATTTCAAGACCCAAAAGGGAAGATCCAAAACCAAAAGAAAGCAAAAATCCAAAAGAGAACTATTTGCCAACGAGATGGGTAGGACGAGGTACTAACGGACCAAGATTAGACATGAGGAAAGCTATATCCTGCAAGGACCTATCAGAGAGCACCTAACCTGATGGATTGGGATGAGTAATGCATCTGGCAAGCTGAACTAAGAAGGATAACACTTTGGTGACATGAGATCTAGCTAAAGGATGCATTAGAATAGCTAACCAAGGTGTGCGATGTGTGCAAGATGTTGATCAAGGACAAACTGACATGAACGCTGGATAGATACAATGATACTAAGCTAAAGAGGATATACAAGTTGATAGACCAAGATATGTTACAAACGTACAAGTTTGTTCATGCTTTGTTTTTTTTGTGAGATGGAAATGTTTGTGAAGGATGGGATGTCTATAATAGTTGATAGGTGGATAGGTAGATGGTTTGTGAAAAGCTTAAGGAAAATGGGATTTTGTGTGTGCATGTGATAGGATACAGGCTAGGATACAAGATTAATTACAAGCTAGAATATGGTACAAGATTTGGACAAGATTCAAATATATACAAGGTATGGTACAAGATTTACAAGGTATAATACAAGCTTTGGTACAAGATTTACAAGCTGGACAGGAGGTATTGACAAGCTCCATCAGATTTTGGATATTTGATTGGAACACCAAGGGAACAAGCAGGTGTTTTATGGGATGGTGGGTGGATGGATGAGGGATAGGATAGTGATAGATAATGGATTAGTCTTTAGCACACAACGCACTTGAATTACCAGGTTTTCACCAAGGTACCTATCCAAGGCGCTTGAATTGCCAAGTTTTCACCATTGGACGCTTATTCCTCTTTACTATTTTTTTGTATTTTTCAAAAGATGGGTATACCAAGGATCTTCAAGCATAGAACTTATTGAGATGAATGATGTTAGTGGGATCATTCAAGAGTTCTCCTTCTGGTGTAGATAATTGATAGGCTCCAGAGCCAAAGGAGGCAGTTACCACATAGGGACCAAGCCATGTAGGTTCAAACTTGCCTTTCTTTTCTCGATCTTCTAGGACTTTCATATTTTCTTTGAGGACCATGTCACCTGGCTAAAAGTGTTGTGGGAGCACCTTCTTGTTGAAATTCCTTTTGAGATGAGTTTGATAGACTGTGAGATGGTCATAGGCTTGTTCTCTCTTCTCGTCTAAGAGATCTAGCTGGGTGAGTCGAGCTACTTTGTATTCTTCATCTGAGATTTTCCCTCGCAAAGATATGCGTAGTGAGGGAAGTTCAACTTCTATAGGTAATACCACTTTGGCACCATAGACTAGGGAGTATGGAGTTGTGCCTATGGATGTATGGAAGGAAGTTCGATAGGCCCATAGAGCTGGATTTATTTGAAGGTGCCAATCACGGCCGGAGTCATTGACAACTTTCTTTAGGATTTTGAGGAGGGTTTTATTAGTTGCCTCTGCCTGGCCATTACCTTGTGAGAAATATGGGCTAAAAAAGTGGTGATGGATGCGGAGGGAAGTACATAATTCTTCCATATTGAGATTTTCAAAGTTAGCTCCGTGGTCAGTGAAGATGGTGGATGGGATGCCGAAGCGGTAAACAATGTGGTACAAGATGAACTTGAAGACTTGAACTCCTGTAGCTGAGACTAGGGGGACTGCTTCCACCCACTTAGTGAAATAGTCTGTAGCTGTTATTATCCATTTATGTCCATCAGATGAGAGAGGTGTGATTGTTCCAACTAGATCAAGGCCCCAACAAACAAAAGGCCAAGGTGGTGCAATAGGCTGTAGATCTTGTGCTGGAGCGTGCACAAGATTTGCATGTTGCTGACATGGGAGACACTTTCTGACAAAGTCACAAGAGTCTTCTTCAATGGTAGGCCAATAGTAGCCTGCTCTAAGGATTTTTTGTGCTAGGAAAATACCACTCATGTGGGCACTGCAAAGTCCAAAATGTACTTCTTTTAATGCCATTGCGGCCTCATTTTCATCTAAACATCGAGAGAGAGTATCGTGATAACCTCGACGATATAGGATATTGGCTATGATAACATAGCAGGATGATTTTCGGATGAGGTTCTGGCATTGGGTACGTGTGAGGTGAGGGGATATGATACCATCGTTAAGGTAAGTGTGAATTTCATGGTACCAAGGGGATTGGGGACCAACCAAGATACAAACACGGTTTGAATCCTCATTCGCATAGGCAGGTGTGAGGAGCTGCTCAACTAAAAACTCATACTGCGTAGCTTCTTGGGGATTTTCCAAGAGCGAGCCGATAGTGGCCATGGCATCTGCTGCCTTGTTCTGCATTTGAGGCACTTGTGTAAACTGAAGCTTTGTAAAATGCTGGGTCAGCTGATCAACTAGCTCTTTGTAGGGTAATAGCTTTTCATCTTTGGTTTGATATTCATTTAAGACTTGTTTGATGATGAGCTGGGAATCACCAAAGACTTGTAACTTTAGTGATATTCCATTCTGCAGCTATCTTTAATCCTGCTACAAGAGCTTCATATTCTGCTATATTGTTGGTGCTAGGGAATTGTAGCTTGAAGGCTTTTGGAATGTAATCTCCTTGAGGTGTAACTAATAATATTCCTACCCCTGATCCATGAGAGGTGTATGAGCCATCAAAATAAAGCTTCCATGGGGGCTGTTGTTCAATTAGGCAAATATGCTCGTTTGGGAATTCTGTGAGCAAAGGATATGCATCTACTAGAGGTGCATCAGCTAGGTGATCTGCTATAGCTTGCCCTTTGATTGCCTTTCTGTCCACATACTAGATGTCAAACTCACTTAGTAGCATAACCCATTTTGCTAGCCGACCTGTGAGTATTGTTCTAGAGAGCATATACTTGAGAGGATCAATCTTAGAGACTAGTTGGATGGTATGACTTAGCATGTAGTGGAAAAGCTTTTGAGTTGAGAAAACAACTGCCAAACAAGCTTTTTCCATAGGAGTGTAATTGAGTTCATAACCAACTAGGGTTCTACTGATATAGTAGTTGGCTCTCTCTCTGCTATAATCATCATGTTGTGCTAGAAGTGCCCCTAGAGCAGTAGGTGTTGCTGATATATACAAGATCAAGGGACGACCAGGAACTGGTGGAACCAAGATAGGGGGATTGGTGAGATACTGCTTGAGCTGATCGAAGCTGCGCTGACATAAAAGATCCCACTTGAAGTTCTCATTCTTCTTTAGTAAGTGTGAAAATGGTGTACACTTATCTGCAAGTTGGGAGATGAAGCGCCAGACAGATTGAAGTTTTCCCTTAAGAGAGCGAAGCTGTCGCAGTGTTTGGGGAGGAGGCATGTCTAAGATAGCCTTGACCTTTTTGGGGTCAATCTCTATACCTCGTTTAGAAACTATGAAGCCTAGAAGCTTGCCAGATGTGACCCCAAAGACACACTTCTTGGGATTTAGCATGAGATGATATTGGGCCAACCTATCAAAGACTTTTTCCAGGTCAGCAAGATGATCCATGAAGGTGTGAGATTTGACCAAGATATCGTCCACATAATCTTCCAAAATGCTATGGATAAGATCATGGAAAATGGCTGTCATAGCTCTTTGATAGGTAGACCCAGCATTCTTTAGGCCAAAAGGCATCATGGTGTAGCAAAAGGTTCCCCAGGGGGTAGTGAATGCTGTCTTATGCTGATCCTCTTCTGCAATCTTGATCTAATTATACCCAGAAAATCCATCCATAAGGGATAGGATTTCATGTCCAGCTATAAGATCTACAATCATATCTATGTTGGGCAAGGGAAAATCATCCTTTGGACAAGCTTTGTTAAGATCTCTAAAATCAGTACAGATTCTAATGTCACCGGAAGGGTTAGTGATAGGGACCATGTTGGAGATCCATTCTGAGTAGTCGATAGGTCGGATAACCTTAGCAGCTAACATTCTTTCTAGTTCAGCTTTGACTAGTAATGCCACCTTGGGGTGCATTTTTGTAAGTTTTTGTCTGACGGGCTTGATCTTTGGATCGATTGCAAGATGATGAACTACAAGCTTTGGATCAAGTCCTAGCATGTCCTGATATGACCATGCAAATCGGCCAATGTTCTCTCGTAAAACCTCAAAGAGGAGGTCAGCTTGGTCTTGTGATAGGGATGCAGCAATGTGAACAATTCTAGGGATCTCTGAAGAACCAATGTTGACTTCTATAGTATCCTCTATTAGAATAGAAGACACCTCTGGTCAATTATCTTGAGGAGGCAATACTAAATCCTCATGTTCTGCTTGTGGCTCTGGATTTTCTTGCTGAGGGGTTCTCTTCGCTGCCTTAGCTAGTCCCAGATTTACCTTAGTTCTAGTTTTGGGTGTATCGAAACTAGGTTGGGGATTTTCTCCAAAATACCCCTTGGGATCTAGCTTGTAGATATAGGCAGAATCTAGCTTTTGCTTCTTATGAAGAGTTTTGGCTCCCATGAATCTTAGAAGCGCTTCCTCTGATGCAAACTCATCAATATGTATGACACTTGGTTGGTCCCAATCTATGAGTTGTGGATGAGCGAGTGGTAGGTCAATGAGATGGATGGATAGTTCTCGAAGAACAGAGTCTCCTAGGGAGATTTGGTCTAGGATATCGTCGTAGGCTCTCTTTTCAACTTCCTCAGGAATGTCTTCGATTTTGACAAGGTCGTGGTGAATGTTCGAAAAAGCGTGACCGTTCTAGTTGGTGCCCCCAGTTGTGGGTATGCCAAAGCCAAGACCTGACTTCGTTTCCCAATTATGTGCTTCGATGGGACATTGCATGCCCCTTTCTTCTGGTCCTAGTCCACCTCCTTGATAGTTCCATTTTTCAGTGATGAGCTTATGTTTTTTGGGATACTTCTGGCTGAAGTGATCAAGGCGTGCTTGATTTCTTGGAGGGGCATCCTTATGTAACCAATTGTTGATATCTGGAGTGAGCTCCTCATGAAGAGGCATTTTTGAGGATACAAAGGTGGTTGGGCCAAACCATTTGTATCGAGGAGGTGGAATCTCCTTAGCTTTGTGATATGTTGGCCGTCCATGGGTATGTGGATCAAGTGGGATTGCTCCGACAACAAATGCATCTAATAGACTATATTCTCCACAATCTTTATTGTTGATCTTTACAGTAGATAGGGTGGAGGCGAGGATGGTTTCTGCGTCATTACAAGTGTGGGATGAGTTGGCGATGGTTGTGCCAATGTCTATTCCAGGGCAATGGTTTGTATATGAAGCTTCAACCGCATTGCAGTAAGCAAAGGGTTCTGGATCGGCATGGATGGTTACCTCAGTGCCCTGATGCGGAAATTTGATGCACTAATGGTAGGTGGATGGAATGACCTTCATAGCATGAATCCATGGGCGACCGAGGAGGATGTTAAATGGTAGGTTTAGATCAACAACATGGAAAACTGTCTCTTGAATGACTAGCCCAACCTTGATTGGTAGCAAAATAGTCCCTTCTGTGGTCCTTTCCAAGTTGTCATAAGCTTTGATGGTGATAACCTCACTGATCATATCTGCCTCAGTATACCCCGCTTGTTTTATGAATTTTAGGGTGCAAATTTTCAAGGCTGATCCATTATCTATCATTACTCTTTTCACGGCAAAATTGGATACCATGATGGCTATGCGAAGCGAAAGGGTGTGATCTGGCTCAACCGCGGGTATGTCGGTGGGTTTAAAAGATAGGGCACATGAGGATGAAAGGTGTCCAACAAGATTACGAAAATCAGTAGCATTGATATCAGAAGGGACATGGCATTCTATGAGAGCACTGTCAAGGATGTCTTTGTACACAGGACTAGTGCGGAGAAGGTCTAAAATGGATATTTGGGCTGGCATGTTCCCAAGGTGTTCCAAGATATTGTACTGGCTTTTTGATGGAGCTGATGGTGCTGATGAAACTGGTGGGCCTGCGATGTTAAATTGCGCTCTTTGAGTGGTGACTGCACACTCATTGTCTGGTCCTCGGATATTGATAACATTGACAGAAGGCTCTTTCTCAGATATACAACCTATAAGGCTACCATAGTCTATATAGGATGAAGTGTGGTCATTGTTCTTCCCATGCTGTTGGTTTGGCTGGCAGTTGTTGGTGTTGTTTTGGATAGGTGCTTTTCAAGGATTTTGGTTGTTGTGTGGAGGAAAAGCATTTTGATAAATCTGTAAGCCTGCATTGGGAGAGGTTTGGGCACCAACAGTGATTTCCTTTCGATCAATCAGGTCCTGCACATAGTCTTTCAGTTTCATGCATCTGAGGGTGGTGTGACCATTTACCCTATGGAACTTGCAATACTCATTGTCCTTGTACCATGCAGCTTTGGATTGGCTTGGATCAATTTGCTGGGTAGGAGGAAATTTGATGAGGTTTTCCTTTGCCAATTTCTCAAAAATAACATCCAATGGCTCACCAAGGGGTGTATAGTTTCTAGGTGCAGGTTGGAATCTAGGCTTTTGCCCTGCAGCTACATTGATGGCATTAGCTTGATTGTTAGACCCTTGAAAGTTGGGTCTTGTATTGTGGTTTTGATAGCTTTGGTTATTTCGTTGTTGGTAATTGATAGCTTGTTGGTTTTTTTTTTGATATGGTGGGTTAGACTGGTTTTGAGAAGGATCAACAATATTCACATGTCTGGTGTCAGTAACCCCATCTGTTGCAACATGCTTGCTTTTGTTCCAATACCTAGACTTGTCATTAGAATGTGATTGATTTTGGTTGGCCTCTTTGTAAATCTTTACCACACCATCTTTGATGAGTCCTTGCTCAAGAATCATTCCTTTCTCTTTGATATCCTTATAGGTCTGCAAACAGTTCATGGTCATATGGTGAGCCAAGCTGGGATGTGCATTATCAATAAACATTTTCACCACATGGCGTTCTGGCAAGGTGCAGGATATGCGGGTGGTAAGGGTTTGCCATCTTTGCAGGTATTCGGCAAGGCTTTCTCCACCTTTTTGCTTGGTGTGGACAAGATCAACTATTGATATCTCTGTTTCGACAAGATGGGCATATTGGGCTACAAATGCCTCAGATAATTCAACAAAGTTTTTAATTGTACCATAGGGGATTCTATAAAATCATTCAAGAGCTGGTCCAGCCAAGCTTTTGGGAAAAAGGCGCAAGAGGAAGACATCATTGTATGCCACGTCCTGGCAATGCATGTAAAATTCTTTGATATGTGTGATAGGGTCTCCTTTTCCTTTGAATTTGTCAAATTTAGGTACCTCAAAGTGTTTGGAAAATGGTGTCGTGGTAATGGCTCTGTCAAATGGGTAAGGACACACATTCTCAAACTTGAATGTCTTTGGATCATTCCCTTCTTGGATGGCTTTCAGAGCTGTCTTCATTTGCTCCCACTCTGAATTGATAGGTGATGGTTGGGGTGCCCCCAATGTAGGAGTGCCTTGAGGTAGGTATGTGCTGGATGGGGCCACTGAATATGGATGGCTGTGGGGGATTTGCTGATAGGGATTGTACATTGTTTGGGCAGCTACATGGTGGATGACGGGTTGTTGAGGGGGAGGTGGTGCATATTGTTGCATGTGCTGCGAGGCTTGTTGTTGATATTGGATTTGAGGTTGGGATTGAGGAACATAAGCTGGCTGTGGGATAAATGGATTGCTTTGTGGAGGTAAGGTATAAGATGGTTGTGAGGCTTGGGAAAAGGATCAGAGGGCTTGTGGGGTTTGACCAATATATGTGGGTTGTGCCCCCATTTGGGATGGTATCTGCAAATAATTGGTGGTTGGATGGGGCGGTGGATTACCTCCTCGAAGTGGCATTGAAAAGTAGTTGGTAATTGGAGGTAATGGATTAGTTGGTGGTGGAGGTGGTGGGAATGGAACTGATGGGGTTTGATAGCTTTGTGGCTGGATTTGGAAGCTTGGTAGAGTGGTGGTGGAAGCTGGGGTCATTTGGGAGATTGGTAGAAGATTGGCAGTAGCTTGTTGGATTTGATAGCTTTGCAGAGTGAAGGTAGTAGCTTGGGGATTTGTGGCTGGTGGTATTGAGCTCCCAAGACCTAATGGAAATGATGGGATTGTGCTTTGGGCTATGGTGAACAAGCTAGGGGCGATGAAAGGTTGATTACTTGGCCCCATGGGTGGCATCCCTGTTGTATATTGCTGAGGTTGGCCAAAGATGCTAGCACTGATTTGGGAGATGGGTGGATTTGGAAGGTTGGGTTGGGGAGCAGCAGCAATAGTGAAGGGGGTGAACAGTGAGATGTTTTGGGTAAAGGGGGTTTGGAGCGGAGAGGTATGCACTAAGGATGGAGTGGTGGTGGCTGGGTTGGCTTGCGGCATGGAGATTTCAACTTGGGTGGATGATGGTATGTTTGGGTCTGTTGGGTCATATGGATTGGCTGTAGGCTCTTCTTTTGGAATATATTGAGGATAATTTGGATCATAAGAGCCTATGGGTGGTGGAAACTGCCCAAACAATGGGTGAGATGGATCTGATAATGGAGGGGGTCTTCCAAAGTCAAAGGTTCCTACATTGTCCCTCTGAAAATTAGCCATGATTGTCTCTTTGTTTTTGTCTATAATGGCGTTTACCAATACTGCATTTCTTGGTTGGTTAATGAAAGCTTCAATGTCAGTAGGTGATGGCATAGCTTGCTCTGGGCTGAAGGATGGCTGAGTGCTCAAGGGGGGTGAGGCTGTTCGATCCAAATGATAGGGCTCCATTGTTTCTTTCTTCTTGGCTAAGCGAGTGACGGGTGGCATGAAAAATGCTCCTAGGGATGAGATGCAATAATGCTGATGGATGCAAAAGGGGGAAGGCTTTTCTATGCAAATGATTTCCTAGGTTGAGGCAAAGCTATATGACAAAACCTAAGGAGGATTGGGTTGGGGATTCTAACTTCAAAGATATGTTGTCAAAGCACAAAAGGTTTGCTTTCCTATGTGCAAGCTTGGTGGTGATTGTGTCAACTTAAGGATAGACTGATGATCCTTTAGGAAGAACACGAGATTCACCACTTGCGAATCCCAACCTTTAGCTCAAGGTTATGAGGGATAACAAGTGACAAAGCTAGATTACCCTAGACAAAGCTCTGTCAAAGGGATAACCTTGGTGAGATTGGTGGATTTGGAAGATTTTAGGAATGGAAAACTTTTAGCAAGGTGACAACAATTTTGAAAGCTTAGATGTGCAAATTTTCGATTACTGGCTAGATGGTATGATTCTAAATGAGATGGATGAGCTAATAATTCTTAAGGGGATAACCTAAGATGGCTGGCTTTTCTACAAAGATGACTCTAAAGTGAAGCTTATCCAAGAAGATGTGGAGAAACAAGGGTGTCTAATCATAGAAATCATGCGTAGTTGGTAAGGCATAAGTAGGATTAACTCTTGGATGTTGGCTAAATTTGATGGTGCACTCTAACTAGGCCTCTTGAAGTGCTTCATCGGTAACTTTGTCCTCTGCTTTGTGGAGTTTGGAAATTCGTGGGCTTGGTGTTATTTCTTTTCTCTTGGCTGAAAGTTCTTGGTATGCTAGAGATGGCTTGAGTTTGACCTTGTGAAACTTTTGTTTGGGTTTGGGTTGTTTCGACATAAATTCCTGAATTTGCTTGGCTTTGGGAAAAATCTCAGTTGTTTTGCTTCAACTTGTTCAACTTCCAAAATAGGCAGTGACTACGCTAAGTGTGCCCTAAGCTAGGATTGACCAAGTTTGGCAAACATTCATTCAACAAGTAAAATAAAAACAAGCAATAGATAGGAACACCCAGATAGAAGTTTTTGGTTCTCAGAATGTGATACTTGCACCAAGGAGTGTGTATGTTCTACAAATGTTTCAATCAGTCACTCTAAACACATTAACATCCTAGATGGTTTTCTGCAAGGCAGACAATTGGTTTAGCTAGGGAGTCCTCGATATACGCAAGGTACGTGAGGTCCAAATCCGTAGATGAGACCAAAAGGATGTCACACAGCCGAGAGGAGAGGTAACCCACTTCTCCTCTTTCACTTCTCAAGGGTATAAAGTTCCTTGAGGCTTAGCCAGAATGACAAAATCTTGATCCCAAGAGAGGTGTCTTTCGATTCACCTCCTGATTCTTATACTCCGCCAGAGCGCTGGAGTTGAGGTCGTCCAAGGGGTGATGAAATCCCCAAGCAGGCCTCCTAAAAAGAAACAAGGTTTTGGATCCTAATCTTATGCACCCAAGATGGCCTCGAATGAAGACAAGGGGAGAGAAGACTCGGATGACCTTGGGCTAAAAAACACGCTTGTTCTTTTACCAACTGACTCTTATGTGTGCTAATCTAGACTTTGCAAGCACTCATGTTTAAGAGACAATGTTCAATTCCAACTTGAAGCGCCAACAAAAGTAAATCAATCGAAGAATGCAAACAATAAGAAGATTTAGGGTCAACAAAAGAAAACTCGCACACCTAGAGGCCCTCCACGTCAAGTATCGATTAATTTTCTTTAAGGCATTCAAGATTGAGTGTGAGTTTGTTTTAAGCCCAAAACAAAAGTGTGTGAGATTTGATTTCAAGCGCGCACCCGGAGGCTCTCCACGTTAGTTGTTATTCAATTTTAGTGCCCAAACTTGAAGTGTGATCGATTTAATCTAGAGTTTTGGCCATTTAAGAATTTTGATAAAGTTAAAGCAAACGTTCAAAGACCAAGTGAGTGGGTTAGATTGTGGAACATTTAACACCTTTTTCAAGTAGACCCATCCCCATAAATGGCACTGAGATTGCAACCAATGGTTAATATTTGATGGGTGATTAGAAAAGAGGTGAGTCCAAGGAACTACTCAAATTGATTTTTGTAAATTTGTATTTTAACTTAACAAAGTTTCTTAAATGTCCAAAAATCAAACTTTACCTAGATTGCATGTGGAAAAGAGATTTTTTTTGTTCAATTTTAGAAGCTCCAAATGAAGTGTTTGATATTGCAATTGTTAATTGATCCTTGACATTCAAGATTGAATTTGTTGTTTTAAGCATGCATTCCAAGGAAAGTTGATTTTAATCCATGGCATTCAAGAGTGTGTTTTGAGCAACATTCATTCAATGGGAAATGTGTTTAACCATTCAAGTTCATTTTTTTAGCAACATGCATTCAAAGACAAATGGTTAAGCATTCAAGTTCATTTTTTAGCAACATGAAAACCTGCAAGAAACATGGTTAGTGGTTCCATATGTGCTCCAACCTGCAGTGAGACAAAAAAAAGCAATTTAGTTAGTTAGCCAAAATTTTCAAAAATGAGAGCTTAACTATGGGAAATTTTTTAAAAACTTTTTTTATTGTTTTTTCTACGTGTAAAAATGCTTAAAATGGTCTAAATCCTACGGAACCACTAAAAGTGCAGAAATAATAAAGCAGAAATGCAACATAAGCAAGCAGAGAAGACAGTCTGTCAAAATACGAAGACGCTGAAATACAGAGACGCCAAAATACGAAGACGCTGAAATACAGATTTGCAGCACAAAACACAGGTGACAAGCAGAGATGCCGATTTGCACAGATGCGGATTTTTGCAGACGATGATTTTCGCAGATGTCGATTTGCGCAGACGTCAATTTTCGCAGACGCGGATTTTTGCAGACAGATTTTTGCAGACAGAATAGGTTGCAGACACCAAAACTACGCCAAAAAAGTTGAAAAACGTGAATTTTTTTTTTTTAGATGGTATTTCTTCTTCCTAAGTGCATTCTTTAACCTGCAAAAACAAGCAAAACACCCTCACAACACACTCAAACAACAACACACATTAGATGGTTAGAAAAAATGACATATAGATGAAAATAGATGATTGAATGACCCATAGTGGGGTCCCACCGGGCGTGCCAAAATGTAGAACAAGAATTAGTATGCAAAGAACATTAACAAATAAAGTAAACATTCACAAACCAAAAACTAAATTCACATATATGCTTAGACTAAGAAAGAAAATAAGAAGTGCAAACCTCACAAGAGAAAACACTCCATGCTTTCTTGATTCTGTAGATGTGTCCTTTTGCTGTGGATGTATGCTCAAGATGCTCAAAAGCTGCTTCAATGGAGATGGGTAATGGCAAATTGGTAGCTTTGTGAGCTCTCAATTTGGCATTATAAGGGTATGGTTGATGGCTTTGGTTCTCAAAATAGCATGGTAACTTTAGCTCAAAGATTGTTGATGAAATGGCTTGGGATGGGATTCAATTTATAGGCTAAGGGGTAGAGGGATGGAGGGATTAGATGCAAGGATGGATGAAGGCTTAAGGAGGGCTAGGATGCACTCAAAGGAGAGCACATGGATTGTGCTTGTTTAGCACCAATGGGAAGGTGACACTTGTCACAAGGAGGATGAGTGTGAGAGGGTAGGGTAAAGGGTTGGTTAAAGGCATGATGAGTGGGGTTGAGTATGTAAGAGGGATGTAAGAGGAATGAGTGTGGAAGAGGGAAGAGTGTGGAAGATGGGTGTAAGAGTCATGAGTGGGCTTGTAAGAGTCTTTTATGTTTTGTAAGAGCACTCATGACTTAGTGGTTGGGCTTTTTGAGAGGAGACTTTGGTTTGGATTAGGAAAGTCTTAAACTTGTTTAAGGAATGTGACGACATTAGGGAGTGGATTAGGCTTGGGTTTAGGATTAGATTAGAGATGTTAGAGATGTGCAAGTGGATGGCATTAATGAGGGTGGGTGAGTTAGTGGCTAAGCTTGGTTAGTATGGGTGGATGGAGTGGATTAGGCTAAATGGAGGATTAGAGATAGGTTAGGGGTTTTTGAATTTGAGGATTTCATTTATCAAATAGATTTATTTAATAAATGGGGATTTTTGGAATTAGATAGAAGAATAGGATTTAATTGATAAATAATAGATTATTTGATTTATCAATTAGGACTATAGATGATTAATTAAATTAATCAACTAGGGGATGACAAAGGATTAATTAAATAGAAATTTAATTAATAATGCCCTTTTTAGATAACTAAATAGGATTACTAAAATAGTGTAATCAAATTTAGGTGTCTACAGATATTACATCTAATCTTAGTTATGCTAAATTTGATGAAGTAAAAGACTGAAAAATAGCTCATGCAATGTGGACCAAATGGAAAGACATTTATGGAGGAGAAGACAATGTAAGAAGAGCCAAAGTAGAAAATCTTAGAGCTCAATTTGATCAGATGAAAATGAGAGAAGCTGAAAACATGAAAAAATATGTGGAAAGAATCAAAGCAAGTGCGAGTGCAATCAAAGCATCTATAGGAGATATTGATGGAAAAACAATTGTAAGAAAGGTACTCAAAACTCTTCTTCCTATATATACAATTAGAGAATCTACTATTGAAGAGATGAGATGTGATCCAAATAGCAATATAACTTTGGATGCTCTAGTTGGAAGATTGACAAATTTTGAGTTGGATAACTATGTTCCTAGTTCCAAAGGTATTGCATTTTTATTTGAAGCCAATCAACTAAGAAGTGAAGAAGAAATAGAAGAAAGTTTTGATAGTGATCTTGAAGTTGTTAAAGCCCTACTCACAAACAAATACTTTAAAGGTAGAGGAAAGTACAAAGGCAAGATTCCTCTAATCTATTTTCTTGTTAAGAAATTGGTCACATTGTAGCTAGGTGTCCAAATAGAGAAAAAAAGGATGAGAAGAAAATAAATAAGTACAAAGGCAAGAAGGAATTCAAGAACTACAAGGCCAAAGGTAATAAATCTTATTTTATGGCTAAAGATTCTGATAACAGTGAAGATGAAATGGTATATATTGTTGTAAAAATGTATTTGATGATGAATGCAATAAAATAGCACTTATCTCTCATGTTAGAAAAAATTATACTTGGATTATTGATAGTGGCTGCTCACATCATATGAATGGAGACAAAACTAAATTTGAGCACATGGAATATTATGATGGTGGTACTGTAAGATTTGGAAACAATGAGCCTTGTTACATAAAAGGAAGAGGATGTATCTCTTTGACCAATGAACTTATATGTGATAATGCCTATTGGGTTGAAGGACTAAAGCATACTCTACTAAGTGTGGCATAGTTGAACAATATTAAATTCAAGGTAGAATTCATGAATGGGAAGGACAAACTACTAGATGGAAAATGAAATTTGGTTGGATCTGGAAAATAAACAAAAGATAACCTATTCTATCTTGATCTCAGTGAAAGTTAATGTTTTATTGTTCAAGTAAAATAAAGTTGGTTTTGGTTAAGATAAGAAAACACAAAAGAGTAAGAGGTATTCCTATCTTGAAGAAACCTGATATGGGTCTATGCAAAAATTGTCAAAATGGTAAGATGGCAAAGACTAGTTTTAAAAGTAAGAACTATCATTCTGAAGAAGTATTAGAGCTTGTGCACATAGATTTATGTGGACCTATCGAAATAGAGAGTTATAGTGGAGATAAGTTTTTCATTCTCTTCATCAATGACTATTCTAGAATGATGGTTGTAAAGTATCTAAAAATAAAATTAGAAGCTTTTCAAAAATTCAAGTGGTACTTGGCAAGAGTAGAAAATGAAACTAGAAAAATGTTAAAATGTTTGAGATCAGACAGAGGTGGTGAATTCATCTCCAATGAATTCAATGAATTCTACATAGAAAATAGAATTAAAAGACAAGTATGAGCTCCTAGTAAAACTTAGCAGAATGGTATAGCTAAAAGAAGGAACAAATACATCATGGATTATGAAAGAATATTGATGATAGAAATGAATATTGTAATCAAATACTAGAAAGAAGCTATTAGCATTGTAGTTCATACCTTGAATAGAGTGCAACTAAAGAAAGACTCAAATAAAACTCCTTATGAACTATGGAATGGCTATGAACCTAATGTAAGTTACTTGAAAGTATTTGGTAGCAAATGTTATATCTTGAAAGTGTCTAGAAAAGGAAAAATTGATGTCAAAGATGATGAAGGCATATTACTAGGATGTTCCTATAGAAGTAAAGCATACAAATGTTTGAATTTGTCTACTCATAAAATCATAGAAAGTGTGCATGTGAGAAATGATTAATTTGTAGAAAAGTGTGAAGAAGAAAGTAATAAAGAGCTAGAAGATTATAAAAGGCTTGTTTACTATGAACTCGATACCCTGCAAAACCTATTTGAAAGAAATGAGGCTTCACCTCTTGAGTTCCCAAAATCTCCAATAGCTACCAAGTTGTAGATAGTGCAACCTGAGTCATAGTCTAAAAGACTCAAGTCAGAGGCTATTGAGTTAGTGCAAACCGAGTTTGACAAACCCGAGTCATAGATAGTGGGCACCAAGTTAGACACTAAAGTTCATGATGAAATTAGTGAAACTTACTCTAAATCCAAAGAACTTGTGTTAGCAATATATGTCAGAAGGAAGCATGCACCTGACTAGATCATTGGAGACAAATCAAATGGAACAATGACAAGAAAAAAATTGAAAGGTACATGTTTACTTGCTGAATTTGAATCTAGAAATGTTAAGGATACATTGGATAATGAAAGTTGGACCAAAGAAATGAATGAAGAAATAGAATAGATAGCAAAGAATAAAACTTGGACTCTTGTTCCTAGACTCAAGGATAAAAATATAATTTGCACAAAGTGGGTATTTAGAAACAAGTTGAATAAAGATGTAAAAGTTTCTAGAAACAAAGCAAGGTTGGTATGTAAAGGCTATTCTCAAAAATAAGGTATTGATTAATGGTGAAACTTTTTCTCTTGTTGCAAGTTTAGAAGGTGATGGAACTTTAATAGCATATGCAACACACAAAGGATTTAAAGTTTATCAAATGGATGTAAAATCTACATTCTTGAATGAAATTCTTGATGAGTTTACAAATTACTTAAGGCATTATATGGTCTCAAGAAAGCTCCCAGAGCTTGGTATGAAAGACTTCATAATTACTTGGTACAAATTGGTTTTCAAAGAACTAATGAAACAATAGTTTGTATATCAAAGAAAGACAAGACAAAAGGATTGTGTTGGCAGAAATATTTGCCAATGATGTTTTATTCACAAGAAATGAGGACTTGTGCAAGGCATTTTTAGAATAAATTAGTAAAGAATTTGAAATGTCTATGTTTGGTGAGATAAAACTCTTTGTTGGATTGTAGATTCAATAGAACAAAAATGGTATCTACTTTACTCAATCTAAATATATCAAGGAGATATTAAAGAAATTTTGAATGGAAGATTCAAGTTTGGATGGAACCCCTATGTTTATTAGATATAAAATTTCCAAGAATGATGATTCCAAAGAGGTAGATTAGACCACATACAAATCAATGATTAGAAAATTACGATATGTAGTGCATACAAGGCCTAATATTGCACTAGTAGTCAGTATGGTGGCAAGATTCTCAACAAATCCCAAAGAAAATTACATGATGAAAATTAAGAGAATCATGAAATATCTAAAAGGTACTGAAGAATATGGTTTATGGTACAAAATAGGAGGCAATTTGGACTTAAAAGTATTTAATGATGATGATTGGGCAGGAAGTATTGATGACAAGAAAAACACTAGTGGTGGAGCATTCTTTCTTGGTAAAATACTAGTGCCTTGGACAAGAAAGAAACAAAATTGTAACTCTCAGTCCATAGCAGAGGAAAAATATGTGGTACTAGCAATCAATTGTTCTAATATTGTTTGGTTTGAACAACTGATGGTAGGTATGAAGATAGAGATCAAGGATCTAGAAGTCATATACTATGATAGCACTAGTGCAATCAATATATCAAAGGATCCAATGATGCATACCAAAACAAAACACATTGCTATAAGATATCATTTCCTGAGAGAATTGGTACAAGGTTAAGAAGTTAGATTGGAATATGTAAGTACAAAAGAGAAAATTGTAGACATATTCACCAAGCCATTACCTAAGGATGCATTTATGTATCTAAGAGGTAAGGCGGGATTGATTCCACTATTTGAAACTCACGTAATAAATTTTAGTAATGCATCGACTAGAGCATCTTGAAGATCAGTTAATTGGTGCAATACTGACAAGGGCATATTGCAACTGAATCAGTAGTTGTGGTACATTGACATTAATAGATTATTGTCTTTGGCATGAGATGTCAAAGAGGGGGAAGTTTACTATCATATCTCATAGATTTTTTTTTGAAAGAAGAGATAAGTTTGCTATCATAGATTGAATTGTCAATGAGGGTGAATGAACTTGGCAGAAGTTCTAGTAGACAAAAGCTTTCTAACAAAGGAAGAAATTGGAGACAAATTTCATAGTGATAGAGGGAGTTCTAATGAATGAGAATAAGAATGAAACTAAGGATATATTCCTTACTCCAAAAATTTATTGTATTATGACATGTTGTGTTTCCATCAATGCCAAAGAGGGAGATTATTGGAATAATTGATTAATTGTGTATTGTCTTTGATGTTACACAAAATGTCATAGCATTATCAGTCAGTGTTGTCAAGCTCACTCGAGCATTGAAGAAATTTTTTTGTGGCTACCGAGCATTCCAGAGTTTGTTTTGTTCAAAAGATAGTTTCTACCAAATCCACTCAAGTGCCAAAGGAAAGTCTATGAAAGATGAGTGTTAACCAAATTCACTTAGTTAATAAAGGAATGTTGGATGGAACCAATGTTAACTAAGTTCTCTTGGTTGCCAAAGGAACTTTGTGAGTATGCAGTATTGAATGAGTTCACTTGGTCAACATAGGAAAATCATTTCTTAGTTAGTGTCTATCGAACATGGTTGACTAATGAAGCATTTTCTTGTTTTGGCATATT
The DNA here is from genome assembly GCA_028749045.1 of Cupressus sempervirens. Lineage (NCBI taxonomy): Eukaryota > Viridiplantae > Streptophyta > Pinopsida > Cupressales > Cupressaceae > Cupressus > Cupressus sempervirens. The sequence goes on along the minus strand of CM053787.1, from coordinate 641,487,866 downwards.
AAGTTTAGATTGATTTATCTGTTGGTTCTAACTAGCTAAGGAGATGAATATTAATTATTCTAAGTTGTATTCTAGCCGGCTTGAAACTATGAAAGATATAAATAAAATGTCAAATTGAGGACTAGATGTGTGTGAGAGCATAGAAGATAAATGAAGATGTTTGGATGAAGTGAATATGAAGGATAAGTAGAATATCCTTGTGAAGATAAAAAGATATGTTTGATCAGGAAGGATCAAGTATAAGCAAGAATTGAGATCTGTAATCAACAATTCCGTTGCATCCAAATTAGGTCATGTCATCATTACTCTAACCATTGTAGTAGTAATCTAAAACTCTTAACAGTGTTGTCTTTACAACTATTTGTAAATGCTCTAACAAGGTGGAATTTCTATTGAAGTTTCTAAAGACCTCTAATAAGGCCACTCCTAATAGAGTGATTAAATACTCAAATAGGGTCACACCTAACAATGTATTTTGTAACCTTTAATAGGGTTGGCTCCTAAAAAGGCTTAGTTTAGAAGAGTGAAAAATAGTAACTAGTTTTAATTGTTGGTTTTTCCCAAATTGGGTTCCACATTAAATCTTGGTGTCAAATGTGGTCATGCTATTTCTTATATGTGTTTGCAACTAAGTTAAAGTAATAAGTAATCACAAATAACATCTTAATATTTTCATGTTAAATGTTTGCCAAACAATCTTGATATTTACTAAGCTATTGTGTGTTTCTCAAGCATCAACATAGTTCAATTTTTTAGAGTTTATTTTGTATTGACATCTAAGGGATCTAGGATTTATTTTAGTGGTAACTGATTCACCCCTTCCCTCTTAGTTACTCCTCTTATATTTCCAACATGAGGACCATTCCTCTTCTAGTAAGGTGTTTGGTATTCTTATTGGTGGTTTTCCTCTAGAACCTAAAAGGATAAATATTTGTATAAAAGAAAAATAATTAGTCATTTTAGAGGAGGAGAAAGAGAAGGAAAATGTTTTTTGATCTAGATCTAACTCTTTGAGTCTAGATTAAATTCACTGTGTATGTTGAGAATAATTTGAATATAATTTTTGAAATATGGCATATCTACTCTTTGATTAATAGGCCTAGAATTGAAATTACTATAGTTAATTATCTTCTCAGAATGAATATTCTCATTTTTATTATTTCTAAGCCATTATGAGATGATTTAATATAATTTTTTTAAAAAAGGTTGCCACAAAAAAAATGTTGAAGGACATAAAATTTATTCTAAAAAAAGGATAAATATTTTCTCAAAGAGTAAACAAGGAATTTTTATCTTAGAAGAGAAAAAAGGGAAATGATATGTGTATTCATCAAGATCTAACTCATACAGTGTAGATTAAGTTCAATCTTTGTTGACTAAGGGTAATTTCAAAATAATTGGTGAAATGTGATATGCCTACTCTTTGATTAGTAGGCCTACAATACAAAGTTCTTTAGTTTATTATTTATTCATAGTGGATATTCTTATAAGGATAATTTAAAAATTATTGATGAAATGCAACATGCTTACTCTTTGATTAGTAATCCTAGAATATAAATTTATTTTGTTAGTTGTCTAATCATAATGGATATTCTCATTTGTGTTGTTTCTAATTCATTATTAGATGATATAATAGAACTTGTTGAATAAATATTGTAGCAATAAAGTGTTGAAGGAATTTTTGATTGAGAGAAGATGTGTCATTTCCAAATGAAAGTAAGCACATTGGTGAGATAAGTGAGTGGAATAAAGATATGTTTGATATCTATGGGTATTGTCTCTAATGGTGTGCTATTGTTGATAATTTCAAAAGTAAAATTAAAGATATAGATTCCAAGTTGAATGATACTAAAAATAGTTTAAGGTTATACATAGATAAAGATAGAAAATAGAGAATGAGAGTTGTCGAGTTACAAACTAAGTTGTTGTCTACTTAGAGACAGAGGGAATGGTTGGTCATATAAAGAGATTGTTCGGATCCAATTAGATCATCTTTTTGGGATTCTTTCTAATACAAAATATTATGACTAGATTAGTTATGTTCACTAGATTTTTTTTTTTGTGGGATAGTATTTGTGCAAAAATATTTTCTATAATGGATTCTTGGAAGGGGAATCTTCTAATTGTAAAACAAGGTATAATAGAATTTTTTTCTAAAGATTATTATTCAATTTCCCAATTTTCCTTCTCATTTTGTTTAATGGAAATAAAGGGGAGAAATTGAAGCAAAAAAATAAAAGTAAGTGGAATTCTTTGACAACAGTATATTTCTTTTGAAATTTTGATAGCTTGGATTTTTTTTATTGTTTTTATATCAATGCAAATTGGGAGATTAGTGAAAAGTTGTTGTTAAGTTGAGATAGTATGTTTGTCATTCATGTCAAAACTGGAGATCCAGATGATTATGGTTTAGATAATGCACAATATTAATCTATGTATTATTAAATGGTCATGATTTGTGTAGGTGTTACACATTCTCCAACTATGGAGTACATATTTTAAGGGATCTATTGAATATAATTAATGTAGGATAAATAGGATTGAATTTTATGAGATTGTTCTAAGTAACTTTTTAATTTAAACTTTCAATAAATATATTAGAAGATTTTGGTATGCCACATTTGTTCCATTTATGAAATATTCTATATGTTGCAAAATTCCAATTGGCACTCAATGTGAGGGTCAAATTGATGAAGGGTGCTCCCCACATAAAAGAAACAAAGAAATAACATCAATTTGCAAGAGAAAAATATAGGCCTTTTTATTATTGTTACAAATGAAAAATTACAAAACTCAGAATTACACTATGCTAATGCACATGTGAGCCTTCATTAGAGTAATTTGAAAGATGAAACTGTGAACTATCACCTAGAGTTTTCCTAGACAATGTACATGCATTTCTTCAATTGGCAATTTTATGCCACCCAAAAATGTTCTAGATACTCAAACTATTTTTATGTGGAGCCTTATTACACTCAGAGTTTTATTCAGCATGATTTTCCTCCATGTTATTTCTATGGGGGTTTGGGGGTAGTGCTCCCAAGACAAGGTCAATGGGTAGTGCCCCAACTATGCTCCCTATTAGAGTAGAGGGTGCGGTTAAGGGGCAATACCACTATGGGGGTTTCCAGGGGTAGCACCTCTGAAGCCAAAAATGACCTTATATTGTAAATGACATCGGCTACTATTTTTCTATTATTCTAGCCTTAATTTTATAAGCATAAAAAGGCTTGTATAAAAAGGCTAAGGGTTAGGGACTTTCATAATGTGTGATGTAGAAATTAGTACTTGTGGCAGTATTGAGCTTTAAGGGATTACAGACTAGAACCAAGTTGTAATCACTAGATCATAATAATATTGGACTTGTTGTTTGGTTGACATTGCCCAAGGATTGGGTGAACCATGTTAAATATTGGTGTCTTATATTCTCTTCTATGTGATCTATTATTTTCTAATATTGGATATATTTGCATGTAATTGCTATTTCTATCTGTGGTTAATCCTAACACAAGCTTAATACCTATGGAAGATAGAGCCTAACAATACATCTACAATCAGCCAAATATATTTTTAACATTTATTTTAGAAGTTTTTTTGGCCCAACTTCAAAGGCGATAACTTTTGAGCCATTTCTCTAATTGGATAGTATAACCACTTTTAGAATCCTTAGCTTTTGATATATTATCTTAGATCCATGCAAGAACCCATCCATTGAGTTTTCAAGCCTCATCTTAGCACATTTAGGCCTTCAATGGTGAGATTGAAGTTTTTATACCAAAATTGTGCACCAAAAATCCATAGTAAATTAGTGAATACTCATGATATGTCATTAAGCCTCAACTGATAGGCGAGTATATCCAAGATGAACATCCACCTCAAAAATTAGGACATTCTGAGTTCCTACAACTTACTTAGTAAGTAGGAAGCCTCTAAAAACAACAAATGTTTATTAAGAGAACACTTATCCAAACAACTAAAATGAAGTATTTTTGAGTGATACAAGATTTGTCTTACATCCAAGATGCTCCTGCATCAGACACCTGGGGTAATTTGAGAAATGAACTTGCCACATCTTAGGTATTCAAAATAAAACCAAGATGGTTAACCTCCTCCATTTCTTGCCTTGATGAATCTTCTATTGGCCTCCCTTTCCATTTGGCTAGGTATTCTTCATAAGTTTTGTTCCTTGTACTTTTTCCAACACAACTATCTAGTATCTCATCAATCTCCTTAATAGCTAAACTAGTTTTTGGAATACTCCATTGCACTTTTGTGACTTCATCTCCATCACCTACTTCACAATACTCTATCAAATAAAAAATGTTAAACAATAGTAAAATATTAAATTCAGTAGGCAACACCACTTCATAGACATTTCCAAAATCATGCCTTTTCACTACCTTACATGGTCTAAAGTTTCTCATTTTCAGCTTATTATATGTATCCACTAAAAACGGCTCCTTTCTCAAATGAGCCATGACTTCATCTCCAATTTGAAATTCCTTATACCTCCTTTTTCACATCCTTTGTAGCCTTGTACTATGTATTTCTCTTAGTAATCTACTTTGATGTAGAGCTCTCCCTTGATTAGAAAAAATTGATGTGGTCCAACTTTATAAATTTTTCTATATCCAAAAATGGGCTTGAGAGAGGTCTCTACACCTTTGTATACTCATACAAACAAAACATGAACTAGGCACTCCAAATAGTACAACTAGGTCTCTTAGCAAAATACCACCAAATACTTGGAATTTGATTGGAATGGGAACCTATGTGTTAGAAGGGGAATTTAAAGGTTCTTGAACATCTAATAATCTCAAAATGATGGATTAAGATAGCCTATCCTATGGCAAAGAGCCCAAAAAACAATTTTGGCTTTTAGGCCTAGTAGCCCCTATTAGCCCTACCAAATAGGAAAATGGGACTTAGAATGAAACCTCTTCAAAGAACCTAGAAAAATAAGTGGATATTTAGACACCCTTTTGGAAGTTTTTTCAGATCCCAAGGTTCCATATGTCCACCCAAAAAAAAATCACCAAACCCTAAAATTAATAATAGGTCTAATTAGGCATAATTTGATAGGTTTGTAAAGGAAGTATACATTGAGCTATTGTCCAAGCCTAAACACAAATTTAAATACTTAGAGAGAGATATTAGAGATCACTATCTACCACTAGATATGTTTTCTCCATCCCCAATGACACTTTGATATTTGTTGTCCTGAACTAAACACATAGAGATGTTTGACCTAGGATTGGCCTAAAAAAATAGGAAACTCAATCCCTATCTCCCATCCTTTTGGAATACTATACTACACAAACCTAACTCTTATTTTCCTAACTGGCATGAAAGTCTAAACCAAACACATAGAGATGTTTGGCCTAGGGTTGAGCTACAAAAATAGGAAACTCAATCCCTATAGTCTCCTAAGTGGCATGAAATTCTGACGGTGGCAAAGCAAGTTAGGGAATTTTTGCCAAAACTTTCCAATAGAACAAGGGTTTTGGTGCACTTGAAAAATATATTTGGATAAGTTTTGGCACATGCCACTTCTTCTCTTAAAAATAAATGCGCTATCATCCTAGAAAATCCTAGATGTTGATCTAGTCATTGACTTTCTCTTGCCAATTTCTAAAAGTCCATACATACGTGTATTGCAACACAATTACAAGGGAAAATGGGAGTTTTTATTGATTTAAAATGTAAAATTATATTATATCTTCAACCCACCTAAAAGAGCTATTTGAAGACATTTCCCAAATAATCCTACCAATTTTCAAAGGTTGTGACCATTGGGAGACAATTATGCAAAAGTTTCTAAGAAATTTTTGTTGTAAAGCATTTTTGTTTTCAATTTTTGCGAAATTTTTCTCTATAACTATACTAGGAAGTTCCTCTAGTGTCCTAGGGACCTAAAACATGTTTAGAATCCTAAGGAAAGACCTACGCTATCCTAGGACTAAGATGTTCCCAATGACCATAGTAAAAATCCCATGGTTTATAAAACACCAATGGTGACTAGACCCTAAAGTAGGCTTATTTCAAATGAAAAAATACTTCTAATAGTTACATAAGACTCTTAGAAATGAATGTCCTTGAGTGAAAATCATGAAGAGGTTGTTGTAGTGGATGTCCTAGAGAGTGGAGGTATAGGTTCTCTTGCACCATGGTTCTTCACCTCCTCATGGATGTTCTTCAAATGTTTAAAAAATTCTTCTACTTCAACACTACTTATTTCTCCATTATCTAATCACCTCAATTTAGAAGCATTTCTCATACTACTCCCATATAAAATCTTTAATGGCGATTTAATAGTACTCCCATTGACAAAATTATTGTATGCAAATTCTTTGTGTTGTAAAATTAGATCTCACCCTTTTAGTTTATCTCCAACCAAACATCTCCACAAGTTTCCCAAACTATCATTCACAACTTCTATCAATCCATTAGCAAATGAATGATGTAATGAGCTAAAATTCAAAATTGTCTTCAATTTCTTCCATAATGTATGCTAGAAATACCCAACAAATTTGGTATCTTGATTTGAAAATTTACTCTTTGGTAGACCATGTAGTCTCACCACTTCTCTAAAAAAATAACTTGTCCACATAAACACCATCACTAGTCTTGTTGTAGGGAATGAAATGTGTCATATTTGGAAACCTATCAATAGCTACAAAAGTAGAATCATTCCCTCCTTGAGTCTTTGGTAATCCAAGAAAAAAATCTATGATGACATTCTACCACAACTTCTCTGGTATAGGTAATCATTGATACAACCTCACATTCTTCTTCACTCATTTTACCATTTAACATACTCTAAAAATATGTACTGAATTCTTGACATCTTTCTACAACTCTAGCCAATAATAGTTATCAACAACCAAAGAAATGGTTTTATCTCTACCAAAATTTCCAACCAATCCTCCACTATTCTTCTCCTTGATGAGATTCTCTCTCATTGAACTTCTTGGAATGCACAACTAGCTTCCTTTAAACATTATACTATCTTTGATTATGAAATCAAACCACTTTATCCTATCAATTATAATAGGTTCTATAAAAGCCTTCCAAGCTTTGCCAATATAAGAATCCTTTAGATACAAATTACTGGGTTCCTTGAACCCAAACACCTCAATCCACATCTTTGTCAGTAAAAGTTGTCTTCTACTAAAAGAATCTGCAACACTTTTAGACTTCCCACTCCTATGTTTCAAAAAAAATGTATAACTCTGTAAAAACTCAATCCACTTCAAATGCCTCTAGTTAAATTTTCCTTGTCTTTTCAAATATTGCAAATCTTGATGATCAACATACCAAAAAAACTCCTTAGGAAGAAGGTAGTGTCATCACTTCTTTAATGTTTGAAGTATAGCATAAAATTCTTGATCATAAACATAATATTTCATTTTTTCATTATTAAATTTCTCACTAAAATAAGAAATAAGTCTACCTTCTTCACCCAAACTAGCTCCTATTGTAGTACCACTAGCATCACTGTCTACTTGAAAAACCTTGTTAAAATTTTGAAGTTCTAAAATAGGTTGTTGTGTAACTTTTTGTTTGAATAGATTAAAACTCTTATTTTCTCCTATAGTCCACTTAAATTCTTTCCTATCCCCTCACATTATTTCTATCAAGGGTCCACAAATACTGCTAAAACCTCTTATGAACTTTTTGTAAAAACTAGCTAGTCCATGAAATTATTGTACCTCTATAGCACTCTTTGGAGTAGGCCATTGAAGGATAGCTTTCACTTTCCCTGGGTCCATTTTGAGACCTTCAGCTAAAATAAAAAATGCCAGGTACACCAACTCCTTCTTCACAAAACTACACTTCAAGTTTATCAACAACTTTTCTTCCTTCAACTTATCAAACACCTTTTGAGTGTGCAACAAATTCTCCTCCAATGTCTTACTAAAGATCAATATATCATCTAGGTAAACAATGAAAAACTTACCCCAAAACTCATTTTGTACCTCATTCATGAGCCTCATGAAAGTGTTTGATGCATTGGCTATCCCAAATGGTATGACTAACCACTCATACAATACTTCTCTTTGCTTGATGCTAGACTTCCACTCATCTCCTTCTCTGATGCAAATCTAATGGTACCCACTCTTTAGATCTATTTTTATGAAATATAAAACTTTACTCAATAAGTCCATAATGTCATCCATCTATGGAAATGGAAACCTATACTTGATTCTTATCTTATTGATAACCAAATAATTTGTACACACCCTCCATTCTGTAGTGCTTGCCCTAGTTTACATTTTCCTAGTTACATTGTTGCTATCATTGCCGAACTCTATTAGGCTACTTTTATGTCTGACAGATAGTAGCATTGTTTTGAGATTATCAGATATTGTCTTTTAGATTCAGTTGATATATGATGAGATTACTTAGACTCTACATTTCATGTATGCATGATGATTATTACATTATTCTCAGTTATTGATGATGTTTAGCTAGATAGATTATTATATGTGTTATTTTATGGATACTTACCCCATACTGCATGTGTATGGTGTGCATGTTTATTTTATTTATGTATTCTATTTTTGATGTGGTTAAGGAATGGAGTCGTAGTCGTATTCTATTTTTATTATATATATATACACATATATATATACACATATATATATACATATATATATACATATATACATATATATATATATATATATATGTATATACATATATATATATATATGTATATACATATATATATCTATACATATATATATATCTATACACATATATATATACACATATATATATATATATATGTATATACATAGATATATATATGTATATACATATATATATATATGTATATACATAGATATATATATGTATATACATATATATATATATATATGTATATACATATATATATATATATATATATATGTATATACATATATATATATGTATATACATATATATATATGTATATACATATATATATATCTATGTATATACATATATATATATGTATATACATATATATATATATGTATATACATATATATATATATATATATATATATATATATATATATATATATATATATATATATATAGTGTATGTACATGCATGGATTTTATGTAGGTTGTAGGTATCGGGTATTGACTTCCCTAAATTTTCAAGATGAGTGTACCCTATCACACTATCTCAATGGTAAGAGAGGGGAGATAAATTCTCAAGTCCAACTCCTAAACTCTTAAACCATTTGTCCTAGAAAGATAGGACAAGGATATGAGATGTTTTACCTTTTGAATGTGTTGGATGACGTAATTTGTGATTTTAACCCCTTAAGACTAATTTTGCATGGATCGTCCTATGATGGGTTTTCATATTTTATTTTGGAGGTCTTTGGTGAATTTTCTATTAATTAAGTCTAAAATTAAAAGATTTAATTAATGATTTAATTATTTTGGAAAAATTAATATAATATTATGATATTATGATATTTTGATTTTAATTAATTAAATAAAAGAAATTAAATAATAATAAAAATAAAAATAAAAATAAAATAATAAATAATAATAATAATAATTAAAGAATTAAAATAAAAGTCATAACTCTATCGAGGAGTATGCACACCTCTTTTTGCATGTGTGTCTACAATGCAAGAGTTAGCACACAAATTAAGCACATGGTGTCTACAATCTTGTGACTCATCTAGAAGGTTGGAAAAGGCTCATGCTTAGTTTTCAATGCTTATCTTATCTTCTAGTTGTTTCTAGAGACATTCTAGGTGCTTCCTGAGAGGTCCTTATATTCAGGCACTCCTAGTAGGTCAGGTGCATTTTTGGGTGGATCCGCGAATGTTGGAGAAGGAAAGGGCTTGCTCTATAGATTCTGAGGAGAAGTGAATTAGCATCGGTGTCCAGGTAGACACTCGTGATTTTGCATATGTTATTTCACTTCTTCCACTTCCTATCTTCTTCGTGTCTTCTGAATGCATTCCTGTTATGAATGTTTAATCTTCGCTATGGTGAATCCATGAAATGAAAAAAGTCCTCTTCAGTAGATTTGAGAAATTTTATTAAGGTAGAAACTTCTTAGGAGGAACGATTAACTAAATTTATGGGAAAAGATATGTTGTATTCATGTTTTAGATTTGAGCTTGATCTTGTTATATTTATATATATATTCTTTTAGAATAAATTTGATTGTATAAATAATTAAAATTTTATTTTAAAAAAATTTATAGTCAAAGAACATTTTCAAATCCTTGCAAATAAAATCTTTTATCAAAAAAATTATATTTGGATGATATTTTGGGGAAATCATTTTAATTTTTTTTTAAAAATTAATTAAATTGGGAGGGAAAAACCCATACCCCATAAACCCTATGGGTGGCAGAGTACTTGCCATCACAGGCATTGCGATGATAGGGGTACTTTGTACCCACTATCGGTGTATACCTGCGACAACAGGGTACTACATACCTGCAGCAAGCCTGCAATTTGCAGGTACAATTATTATTATTATTATTTTTTAAATGTTGGGACTAGTATGTGATATAAATTTAATTTTTATATATTTTTAAAAATGTTATTAATAATTATCGTTATTAAATATTAATAATTTTTAAATATTGTTTATATATATTAATAATTAATAATTAATTTGTTAGTGGAAATTCATTTAGTTATTAAATTAATATATATCTTTCAATAATATAGTTTATATTTAGAAATTAATGTAAATTAGATTAATTAAGGGTTAGGTGAATGTTTTATGAACTATTCAGATTGTAAATTATTTGAAAGCGATAAATGATTTAAAAGAATGATCCTTCCCAAAGTAGTATAGAGAAATTGATTTTAAAATATGAAAAGGGGGAGGGTCTTTTTCCATATAGTGAATATGTGAAAATACTCCTAGAATATCTTAGAAAAATTGTAGAGTTATGGAGAAAAAATTTGACCTATCAAAACAAATACATGGGTTAGGAAAAACATATAAATGTTCCTTCACTTGATATCTAAATCTGAAACGAAAACTGAAACCCCACACTTAATTCAACTATGAGATTTTAAAAAAACAAAAACATGTGCTTGCATTTTTTGTTTTCTCTATGCTATTTTTTGGGGGGTTTTGGGTTGACTATATTGTTGACTAGTTATAGGATATTTACTAGAGGCTCGAGGGTTATGATTTGTGATGTCATGTTGATGTCTTTCAATCTTAATCTTTTTTAAACCCAACCATGGTTATGTGATGACATGCTCTATGATGTGTGTGGTTTACTGATTGATATTGCTTCTAGTGTTCTTGTGTAAGCTATGATATATGTAACCACTTTTGAATCATCGATCAGTTGTATTTGGATTACTTTCTAGTCGCCTTGATGGGACTGAAGTGTTTGCTTGATCTTGATGATGTCATGTTGTGACATGTATGAATTGACCATTTTGGAAGGCTTTGTTTAGTATTATTTTGAGATATTTTCTTGGTTTCTCATTGGGAACTGATGGATACTAAGAATTGTCATTTGATGCTTTTTAGTTGCTCATGGAGAACTGATAAGATATTATGATTTTCTTTATGATGCTTTCCAGTTACTTGTATAGGACTGAGATAATTTTGTGATTTTGTGATTTCATGAGCCTAGGGTAGGTTATCTATATGTAGTATTAGAAAGTGTCTTGCAATGAGGGTCGAGGCCCTAAGTGGCTACTAGGGTAACTCATTGTAAGTTGTTTAATAAGTGGAAACATTACACTAAATACTGACTTAAATGAACCTAATAAGATAATTTTTTGTTCTCGCCCATGCCTTGAGTGCTAGTAAGGACTAAGATGGGAGTGGAGAGAATGCTTGGTTGCAACCTTGCATTTTGTAGTATGCCTCGTTAGTACGAGAGGATACTAGTGGCTGCATAGGGATCACTAAGGGGCTGGGGTCTATTGAGAGACTACCAAGGTAACTCTAGTGTGATTCATGTGATGAAACTTTCCCACTTACATAGTAGATTTCCTATGTGTCTTGTGTGCCTCTGGGTATAGGTGACGACCCTTTATGCTGGAACCTTTGAGTTAGTATACCTTTAGGATTCTTGGAACTTAGAGAGTACTTGTGCTATGTGATTTGGTATCCTGTTTTAGACTTGAGACTATCTCCTCAGCGTGGCAAGAGTGGGCCATTTAGGTTCCATGTGGTCAGGTGGTAGTGCTTCTTCACTCTTACCATTTGGGATCCGTCTGAGACACTGTGGCTAGAGCATTCTTTGTTGGAATTTATCTTCATTTTGTTCTTGGATCATTATGATGGACACGTATCCTTATATTGATGATTAGCATGTGATAAATGATGTTATCTAGTCATCTTATGCTTTATTTTTGTATGTTAGATTTCTTTATGCATATGTTGTAGTATGTTTTAGGAGTAACATTCCCACTATGATAATACTGATGATCTCTTTAGTGACTTGGAGTGTTCTGCACAGAGGGATGGCTAGGGCCCATGATGGTCTAATGATTCTATTGATGGTTGGGAGGAACCATGCACTTAGATAATTGTGTTTATGATGTATGGTCATCTTTTGCAATGGATGATATATCTTTTATGATGATGTATGTTTCATGTATGGTATATGGTTTCATTTACGTTATTGCACTTGCATCATGGATTAGAATAGGATGATGTACTTTATTTTTGGATATGTATATTCATTTAAGTCTTTCATACCCTATGACATGTACAGTGGATGATTGAGCATTTTGAAAACTAATTTACTAAGGGACTTTTGGAAAAAATGTATATTGTTTAAGAACATTGGACTTTTCATTATTATTTTAAGTGCAAGCGGTTTTAGATAGAATTAATATTAGTTAATTTAAATGTGATTCATCATTAAGGGATCCTTAAGGAATGTGACCTGTTATGTATGCTTTTAGTTGAATGATTTTATTGCTTCCGTTAATATGTGTTTGATGTGAATGATTTTTTTTTTTTAAAAATGCTACCAAACTTAGTGAAACTTTAGGTTAATTCTTTTGGATCCCTTGGCAGGGCGTTACACATTCTCCATTCTTCTTTGGTGTTAATATTGGTGGTATAACACATGGACTTAGACTCTCTCAAATCAACTCCTTTCACAAAAACTCATGAACTTTTCTATTGAGTTCTTCACTTTCTAATGGTGACATTCTATGCACTACCATTTTTGGCAAACTGGCTCCTAGAATCAAATCCATCTGGTGACTAATCTTCCTGATTGGGGTAATCCATCAAGTACATTATCCAACATAATATAAGGAAACTCTCCCAATAAATTTTCAACTTCTATAGGTTACTCCTCTACTTCTTCTTGACCATCTTTTAGAATTATAGGAAAACACATATTCTCATGCTTCATACCTTGGAGAAACTCCTTTTCATCAACAAACCATATTCTCGCAGCACTACATGCCTTTTCTTCTTTCTCCTTGAATGACTTCAACTTATGTTTCACTCCACCCTTTGTCAAAGTGTAGGTATTTTCTCGCCCATCATGTAGAAAATTCTTGTCACACTTCCATGGCCTACCCAAAAATATATGACATATATCCATAGGTATTATATCACAAAGCACCTCATCTTGGTATCTTCCAATCTCAAACTTCACTAGGAATTGGTCATTGACCATGACCTTGTGTTCATCTTGCACCCAATGATACAAAATGGATGTGGGTATTTTTATCACTTGAGATTTGAATTTGTCACCATATTTTCTGACACCAAATTGTTAGCACTTCCACCATCAATGATCACATCATAACACTTATCCCCATATTTGCACCTAGTGTAAAAAAAAATCCTTCTTTGATTAGGTTCATTCTCTCAAACTAGTAAGGCTCTCCCATTAACTAGGACTTCTCCTCTTTTAGCATCTTCAGAATGGGATGATTTGGCATCTTCATCAACATGCACAACTCTAGTGTAGCCTTCTATTCTCTGATCTATCCTTCCTTAGCACTAGGAAAATTCAATATCTATATGCCCTTCCTCTCCATAATGAAAATATTTTCCATAGAAAACCTCCTCTTCTAGATCCTTGCCCTCTTCCTCTTCCTCTATAATCTATGTTGTTATGATCATAGAAATGATTGGAATGATTTCTCCTTTGGTTTTGACTACTACTTCAAGCCTCATCCTTGTTCTTTTGATCATCATTTTGGTCTCTATGAGATCACCCATCACATCTTCCACTGTGATGATCATCATTTTGGTCTCCATAAGATCATCCACCAAATCTTCCACTACAATTTTTACCACTATTTTTGTTATCAAATTTTTTTCTCAACTTCTCATCTCTTATGGAAAATTAGTATGCCTCCTCAATACTGGACATATGAACTAGACTTAACTCCTTCTAAATTCCTAGCCTCAACCCATTATGATAACAATAGACAATCTCCTTATTGACTTCTATGTGGCTTGTTCTAATGAGAACTCAGTATTACTCTTTTGTATACTCTTGGATAGACTTTATCTCTTTCTTTAATCCTTGCATCTTCTTTAGTAGATCAAGCTCATAATCCATAGGAATAAATTTTTTCTTCATTTTAGCTATCACTCAATCTCATCTAGCTATCTAGATCTTCAATATCTTCATATTCAAAGTACTCTTCCCATTCATTGATCCAATTGATCAATTCCTTTGGGTTAAGATTTCCCAAAAATGCAGGAACATCAAACTTAGGTCTTTTTCCAATCTTAAAAATGACCTTAAAAAGCTTTTCCTCATCTAGGGTAAAGAAATCATCTTCTACTACTTGATCAACATTTTTTTCTTCTCTTTAATCCTCACTTTTATCATCTCCTATGAAAATATTCATTCCTCTACACATTTTTTCTTGTAATGCTTTCATTTTCCTCTAGAGGGCTCTAAAACCCTCAAGTGTAACACCTACAACAATTCCACCATGCTATCTTCATGGAGGCATTTATTGTGCTTCCACTAAAACCCTAGTGTAAATGACCTCATAATCAGTGATTGGTCTGCATGCTAGCCCAAACCACAGTCATGGTACAAATTCCTTCACATTCAATGATCTATCCACACATTTAGGAACTCTAGCTCTGATACCACTTGATGAAGGTATCTCCCCTTAATACCTTTAACACATAATAGAAACAAAGAAATAACAATAATTTATGAGGAAAAATATGGGCTTTGCATCATCTCTAAAAATGTGGAATTATAGAATTCAAAATTACAATATGCTAACCCACAAGGGCACCTTCATTATAGTAATCTACAAGAAAAAACTACAAACTATCACCTAGAGATGTCATAGAAAATGTACGAGCATTTAATAAATAGATAATTTTATGTCATTTGAAAAGGTTCTTGACACTCAAACTAAATACCCAAGGTTAATAGACCCTAACAATACATATAGAGTAGACCAAATATGTTTTTGACATTTATTTATAATTTTTGGTTGGGCCAATTTTGGAAGGTCATAACTTTCAAACAATTTCTCTAAGTGGTTATTATAACCACTTTTTGGAATCCTTATCTTCTGATCTATAGGCTTGGATCTGTGCAAGCACCCATTCATTGGGCTTTTAGGCCTCATCTAGGAATGTTTAGACCTTTAATGGTGAGCCTAAATTTTTTGACCCAAATTGGACACCAAGAATCCACAATAAATCCTTGAATACTCATGACATGGCATTGAACCTCAACTACTAGGCTGATATATCCAAGATGAACATCCACCTTTGAAATTAGGATATTCTGAGCTCGTATGACTAACTTACTAAGTAGCAAGCTTCCATAAACAAACACTCTACACTAAGACAACCCTTATTCAAAAAACTAAATTAAAATGTTTTTGGGTGACGCCAAATTGCTCTTACACCCAGGATTATCCTACATCAAAAATCCATCCTAGATCCATTTATATTTTTTATAGAACACCTTATATACTAATACACAACATAAGTATACTAAAAACATGCATTATTACAACTATTTAATGTTTGGGCATGGGAAAATCACATTTATTGTATCTATACATAGTATGGGTATAGATAACTTGTTATAATTCCATAAATCATTTATCTTAGAGAAAAATATAGGACCAATTAAGAATGTGTGCCATAGTATAATCAAACTCATGTTTGTATCAATAATAAACATAATGTAGAAAATATTTAGATTTTTCTATGATATTGAAAATAAATTAAAATCTAAAACGAAATTAATATAGTTCACAACATTGAACAAACAAAACTTCAAAACTTGAAAAGGGACAAAATATTTGAGATATACAAAAACATATGTCAATACAGAACTATCATAATATAGAAATATTGAACTATGTTCTATTTGAAAATTGACAAATTCATAGGCTTTTTATGAACACTCAAAGTCTAAAAATATATACATTGTAATCAATAAAGGGCTAGAGCTGATGTTTTATTAATTAAAAATATATATAAAATGTCCCTAGTTTATCATCATTTAGGGGAGGGAATGGAACAAATCATTTTTTTAATGTAAACTAGAAGAGATAACCTCATTACTTATGCATATTCAACCAAATCCATTCATTACAATAGAAAGAGGGCCTTCCAAATACAATTCTCAATATAACCCAAGTTATATTAGCACAACCCAACTGATACAAAGGGATGCTAGTACTAAACCCAAATTATAACAAGTAAGTATGGAAGAAAATTCTTCTTTCATCTAATCTCCATTTACCTTAGATTTGTAATCTAAATGTAAATTTATTATATTGATTTTATTATGTGGATTAGGATTTCAAGAAACGTAGACACATGAAATATCAAATCTGGGACATGAAAGTAAGTGCTATAAAAAATACATACCTTAATAGAGATGAATAAATAAACAGAGAAGAATTTTGATTTTTCTAAAACCTATTAGTTTTAAAATAGAAAATGCTTTATGTAATGCAATAGGAAACTTTAAAATTCAAACCAAGTTGATCTCTAATTTTTCCTAGGTACAGGTTGAATTCCCAAGAAGACTTCAACTTAAGAGTTACAAGTTGACTAAATTGACTTGTACTTGTGTTTGAGAATTTTGTGGACTATAATATTCTTCATAAAGGGTATCTAAATCAGTATCTAAAACTTTGATTCTAAACCTATATACAAGGGGAAAATGGTTTTATTTGTTGGGGGATGGCTTGCTTTGGTCAAGCCCTAGGTAAAGAATTAACCTTGAAAATAAATGAAGTGTAAGAATGCAAGGAAGCAACAATAATTTACCTCACTTGATAAAATACTTGTTAGCAAGGATTTTGCAATGCTAGATGTAGGAAATATCCATAAATTCAATAGATATTGCCAATACAAACTTATGGATGTAGATATTCTTGAAGGAAGAAAAAGAAATTTCATTTGGAGACCTGATTTTTATTGGTGTAAAACATTGTAATGTTACTTGGTTTAAAGTTTCTTAATGATGAATATTTCAAATCATTCATTGTAGGACCAAATCATCTATGGTATTAGCTAGGTTTGGCCAGGTAAATGCTAGTGGAGACCTTGTTTCACATAAGTATAATCAAGAATGTTGTGACATATGTTGAACCTAAGTTTTCCCAAGGTTCTCTATGCAAAATAAAACAATAATTTTGGGGCACACAAACATGTGAGCTCATGAAAGTTGTAAAAGGGCTAGCCCTATAAGCACAAGGAGGAAATAATGATGCACTCTATCTAATCACTAAGTCACTAAAGTTATGAATGAATTTAATAGTCTATGAGCCAACCTCAATAATAATGGTAGGATGCTCCATTGTAGGAGGGGATGAAATATCATTGGAGTATATGTGTAGTATTTCACCTAGTGTACAAATGACCTATTGTTTGGATAAGCTAAGCCTATGCCTTGGTTTAGTCTCATACTCCAATAGTTTACCTTGTGATGAATTATAAATTAAGCATAAAAATTTCTTAAAATTATATAGAGAAATGCAAATTATTGTGGGGTGGTCTATCAAAAGCCATCCATCAATAGTCCCAAAAGTACTCACGAATTGCATCATTTATACACTACTTGATTGAAAAGTAAATACATTTGGCAGTTAAATTTTAATCCAATTTTTGGATCCATAAAAAGGTTAAATATGCCAAATTTAGTTGTGTTTAGGTTCATAACTTGGTCATAATCAAGCCTATTGTCAAACTCATTTTGCATTGAAGCACAACAAAGAAACACAACATTATATAACTTGATAAGTGTCTCTATGTTTTCAATAATAAAGTTCAAGGTAGAAAATACGGGCTATGATATGGGAATATTAGTATTGATGGCCTGAAAGCCTCTAAGATAATTTAAATTATATCACAAGAATTCCTCTTAAGGTCGAGGTTTTAGGATTGGTTACTCATCTGGAGGTGGATGATTATTTTTAGAAGGCTATAGGTTATTTGGAGGTGGTTGTAGATAGTATATGGGATAATTGAGAAGGTTTTTAGTTTCTTTGATTTCCATTCCTAATTACAATATAGATAAATGCATTACAACCAATTTTAAAACACATTTTAACAAAATCATAAAAAACATAGTTTTTATGGAAAAACCTACCAAATACATTTCAAACACATCAAATAAAAAAAGAAATCAAAATTTTGAGATAACTAATAAATTTTGGAATAAATTTTATATGGGTTTATGTATATACAATTGGTAATCTAATATCTAATGTTGGAGACTACATTTAAGAACTTGTCATAATGAAAACTAAGAGACATAGCTTGTGGGTATAAATTTTTTACCAGAAAAGATTGGATATGTGGTGAAAATGTGAATACCCAATAAAATAAGATATCCAATTAGGCTTATGGCTTGTATTTTACTCTTGCCAAGTGTACTAACACCCATGAATACTAAAATTCAACAAGCCTTCTAAATAACTTTTTGATGAGTAAAATGAGGATTTTTTTCACATCGCCACTTTTTGACATAAAATAATCATGTACATACCCTAACATAGCTTGCTAGGGTTACTTTCCCTCCCATTCTTCATTTTTTTTTGGATTGATTGACTAATGTAACAAAAGCTTCAAGACCATATGAATTGTCATGACACATACACAAACCATCCTTGTGATATATGAGTAGTTTATTGTAGTGATGTATAACTGAAAAGATGCCAAAAGGTGTAAAGTTTTATAGGATCAACTACCAAGAATAAAATCTTGTTAGAGAATTTGATCCTAACTTCATGTTTATATTGGATTTACTATCAAGAATAAAAACCTACTGGACTACTCAATCATATTCCTTTGATGTGATTCATAACAAGGAGCATAAATTTTATTAATTGAGTTGATCTCTCTTTGTATCTATGGGTGTGTGTGTGTGTGTGTGTGTGTGTGTGTAAGATTCTATAATTGACTATGATTCAAGTCTATTGGGGGCTTATTATATTCTTTGTCTACTTTGGGATGAGAAGATTATCGCTTTCTTTTGATATACATTACCATGAGTATGAGGAAGATTCATACTCCCACTAAAGTGGGCCATACATGTACCATCTTAAAATGGAATCACCCATCACTTAAGACTTTATCTACATCTCCTTACTAAATTTATGGTCCATAAATTTATTTGTGATTGAATGCATCTATTTCCTTCTTTAATTGCATTAATTTTCTTTTCTTTTTCACAACCCCTAAGACCTTGTAGACATAAATAATAGGATTCCCTTAGATATAGTCTCCCACCTACTTTTCTTTATGGGATTGACTATTGGACACAAAAATTCCTAGATTATTGAATCATATCCCTTTGGAAAAGTTCAAAATAGGGAAAACAATCATTATTAAGAAACTCTCTCTCTCTCTCTCTCTCTCTCTCTCTCTCTCTCTCTCTCTCTCTCTCTCTCTCTCTCTCTCTCTCTCTCTCCCCCCCCCCCCCCCCACTATCTCCCCTCTCTCTCTCCCCCCCCCCCCCACTATCTCCCCTATTGTCTCTATCTCCCACTCTTGTGCCTATACTTTCTATATCTCTCTATGGATCTATCTCTCTATGGATCTATCTCTCTAATGTATGCTCTCTCCCTCCCTCCCTCTCCTTCTCTCTCTTACACACACTCTATCCCAAGTACTATCTCTCTCTTCTCTTCCACTTCTTTATATCTCTCTCCTACTCTATCCTAAGTAATCTCTCTCCTACTCTCTCTCTATCCTTGTACCAATATCTCTCTCCAAGGTACTCTCTCATGGCATATAAAGATTCATTATGATCATTTCATAATTAATGACTTATCCCTATCTCAAAGTCTATACAAAGTAAATCTTTCTTTGTAAAAAGAAGCATAAGTTTCCTTAGGTGATTTAAATGCTAGCTACAGAAGTCAAGAGAAAGAATCAACTTTCATAGTTTCCTTATTTTATATTCATCAAGTAAGTTTCATATTTTCCTTTCCTTCTTTTCATCTTTTGATAAACAGGGTAGTGACTTCTTCTTTTATTTCTAAAAGCTGAGATTCTAAGTCATGAGGTCTACACTGCATATGTTTGGAAATAATTGTACTTTGTATAGTAAGTAACCTATCATATTAGATAAAAGCATCCCAGGGGTTAATTCAGAGGGAATAACAGAGAAGCTATGCAAACGAATTTTAGAACTGTTTTCCACTAAAGTCTTGGATCATAATTTTCTTATGGCTTCAACTTTGCCACTTGCATATCCCTATCTAGAATTGATTCAAAATGTATTCAAATGTATGATATACCTAGCAATAATATTTTGTAAAGGGATGAGAGCGTGTTTCTAAAAATTACCAAAGAAGTTGTGTATAAATTGTTCCACCTTTAAGAACAAGAGTTTTCTAACATGAATCCTACATTGTCTTTGGTAAAGGTTTTAGCAACTTCATGCATTGATAGGAATGTTATCGCAAGGAGTAGGACTGTATCATTTTATAAAGATAGTTCTAGGTTGCAAAAAACCCTTAAGAAGGATCATATGTCCACATGAGTTCATGATATAATAATTTTTCTATAAAGAATATTTGGTTCTCTAGATGTGAGTCTATTTGAAGATTAGATGTATTTTTACATCCAGATAGTGTTGGAAGGGTCACAATTTTTTGATGAGACTAAGTTAATTGCTAGCTCTTTGAGGACCTAGCTCAAGTGGCTTTTGAACCTAAAGAAATATTTTTATATGTCCTCATATTTGATGTACGTGTTAGCCAGTACCCATGATTTGTAATATATACCTCATGAACCCTAGACTAAAGACATCATTGTATATCATATATTACTTTGTGCTAAGTAAAGAAAAAGCCTTGGAAATTTTCAAAAAGTCCATGATATTTTCTCTAGGAAACTATGTTTTGACATGAAGCGTTCACCTCATCATAGATTCTCTCATGAGTCTCAGAAACTTGTTCAATCCTATGGGAGCATATACATTTGGTATCCTAAATTTACTTATTTGGGGATAGGAAGATTTGAGAATGAACCCTTGTGAATCCCCTCCTATGCTCTTGATTATTTTATCCTAGGAGAGGTATCTCAGAAAATTGTTGCTATCATAAAAAAGTTTTCCAATGAAGAAGCATCAAATATTATCTTCTCACTTAAATTAGCAAAATTAACCCATAGCAGTATGGAAGATGCCATATGTATAATCCCTATCTTAGTCAACTTGTTTTTTGTCTTCTATCATGTTAGGGATGATTTTGATAGGAAGGGGATATTTCATAACTTGTTCGGAACCAATGTAAAGTTTTTTCTTGTTCATAATGTTGAAGAATTTTGGGAAGATTGTGCAGATAAGTTGGAAGTATGGGAAAGAGAATGCTCCAGGTTTACCATTTCTCAAATTAAGTTGTATCACCTGATTATGGATGTGGATACCACATGTGTCAAAGAAGTTAAGTCAGATCTTATTGACACTCAAGTTGTTGAGTCTCTAGTTTCCAAAGAAGCTATCATAAACTAGGATTCTAAAGAGAAAGGTGACATTCTTGAAAGTTCAAAAAGTTTTCTTTAAAAGAAAAAATTATTTTCTAAAGATGAGAAAAATAAAATATGTTAAAAAAAAAATTGATCCCAAATGTTTTAATTCTACCCTAAAACTTGTAGGTAGTAGGAGATCTTCAAGAACTAATGGTGTGAAGGGTACTGATACTTCCTTAGTGAGGAAAACCCATTCCAAGATTAGAACTAATATTTCAACACTAGTGTGACCTAATGAAGCTATTCAGGTTGATAGTGAACCTAACAAAAAATAGGTTGGAAAACTTATTAATAATTGTTCATGAGTCTAGATGACAAGGGACACATCTCCTCAATGAATAGAAGTTATGAATACTCTAGCCAAGAGTAGTGAACATTAAAAAGATTTGGCTTTCACTCCAAATTAGTTATTTTATTTAGTAAATAATAAATGAATCTTGGTACCTATTTTCTTTCTGGTAGATGACATTATGAGTAGATACACTATCAAGACTCCAAAACCTAAGAGAACTAAGAGCAGAGCCAAGATAGTGTTTGAAAATACAATAGGTAAATGCATTGTGGATGTAGCTACATATAAGCACAAGGAGGGTAAAAATGAGGTTTATTTGAGTAACTTTTAAGTTACTCACATATCCATGTGAGTAACCAATCATGAAATGAATGAGCACTAGGTGGAATCATCAACTAAGAAAACTATTTTGAGATCTCAAAAAGATTGATTTGAGAAGAAAAACTTGAAGGAAAAACTAAATGCAATGACTAAATATCTAAGTTTATTGAAAGGATATAGTTTGATATCCAATGATCAACTATGACTCACATTTGATCCATGTGCACCTGAGAATCAATAATTGATGGATTATTTGAAAAAGGGGAAATCTGTGATCATCATTGGCTATAATGGGATTGATCAAGTGGTAAACCTAAATCCTAATCTCACACAAGATTTGGAAAAAAACATCACTCTTATTGAGGTTGTACTTAATGAATTTCACCTTTAAGTGACAATCTAGAAAGCAAAAGTTGAAAGGTTTTCAGCCATGGTCACTAAATAAGTAGAGGTAGAAAAATATGTTTCAAAAAAATTCCTAGAGGAAAATCTATTGCAACATGTCAATGTAGGGTTAATTCATGTTTTTTAGAAAAATATAGGTTGGAAGGTGTCTAAATATGTTTAGCCATCTCTTATATGCAATATTTTGAGAAAGAGTCCAAAAATGCACTAGCGAGTATGAATATGGAATTTCAGACAATCAATTTGATCCATTTTTCACCTTTCAAAGAAGGATGTTCTGATGTTGAGACATTAATCAAGTAGTACAAAGAACACTAAAATCCAATTTTAAAAATGTTGATCTTACCACTATTGATCTTACCAAGGTAGCCAAAGTTGATGTAATTATAGATATGTGCAATTGATAAGTTCCTGAGTACCTCAACATTGTGACTAAGATGAAATATGATAAAGACTCATGGAAGAACTAACTTAATAGTATAAAGAGTCTAACTATGATGGTAATGTCCAATTTCATGAGCATGTTTAGGAAATGGAAGATGGCACAAGGACCGATCATCATAGAGGATGATGATAATGAAAAAGATCCACCTAAGAAATAAGTCAATGACTCACTATGAAAATTTAATTGCTTTATGTTTTTGAGATAAACTCTTAATAGTTAGTTTTTGGGTTTGGGTGTCCATGGATAGGTTTCTTTAACTACTTTCTTAAAACTGTTTGAGAATTGAGCTTTAATGGAGATTTTCAGACATCTTTGTGTGTGTGTGTGTGTGTGTGTGTGTGTATGAAACTTAGTAGTAGTAAGGGTTGACAGTTTTTGATTGATATCAAATTAGAGACTTTAATTTAGTATTTACTTTTGAATTCTCTAGAAGTATTTTGAATCATCAGTAATGTACAAAAATAGAATTTTTTGAATGAATGAAAGGTCCTATAAACTATTTGAAGAATTTGTACTTTGGGTTATTCATTGTTGGTTTATTCTTGAATTAATTTTGATTTGTGAGATACTTTCTATTACTAGATACATCAGTGATGCAAATTCTAAATATTTAGTTGATTTATAATTGTTTTTCTTGAATGCACGTATTGATGCAAAAATTATGTATTTGCATTGTTATATTTGTGGTCTGTAATATCTCATTTGTATTTGTTTGATTTCTCCCTCTATCCAAGAATAGATGGGATACCTTATTGCTTTCTAGTTAAAAGTAATTGACATTTAGAAGTGATTCTATTGAAAATATGATAAGGAAGTTGAACCTTAGAAAAAATTATTGAAGAATTAAAGAATAACAATTCTTCTACTATTAGAAAGTTGTGTTTGTCTTCGAATTGGGCATTAAAAGTTTAAATTGTTTATATTATTGAAAAGAAAATTTTTTTTACCAATAGAATTACAATGACTCTATTGGGGAGTTGAGCAGAGAAGATCCCTTGTTTCATTAAAATTTAAATGGATATCATACACCAATATCATATTGTCACATTATGATATTTTTCTTATTCTACAACCCAATATTGGCTTTAACAATACTTATGAAGATATCATATCTTATTTGAATATAATAGCTTGGAGAGAAAGAGTAAGTGACCAATAATACTCATGAGTTGCTAGACTCTTAAAAAGGGAAGAAGAAATTAGTGTGTGACTCTGAGAGATCCCTTAGTTCAAGAATCTATTGTGGTAAATAGACTAGCCCAAGAACTAATGAGAAAATGAATTAAAAAGATTGAAAAAGTTGGCCAAGAGAGGATACATGAGGACAAACAAGCATAAGGGTTTAACTAATGATGACTTCAAAGATTTAAGATCGATTGATTTCAAACCTAATCATACTCTAAGAAGGAAAAATAAAATTTAGTTAGTTAGAAGACCTACATCTCCACAACCTTTAGTACAACCTTCTCTTGTTTTACAAGCTCTTGTTATCCTTGGCATTGTCACTCCTTCCATCCTAAATATTCAACCTTCAGATATTGCCAATCCAAACATGGACTTTTGGGATCAGAAAAATGGACCTATCCATCTTAGAGAAAACCTTGGAGCCATGCCTTAGGGTTCTAGGTACTTATTTCCTAAATTTAATGGAGACAAATAACCATAGCTAAGGATCATTTAATTTCCTTCAAATCATGATGTGGAACTATAGATGTTCCAATTAAAGATGTTGTAGCTCGACTCTTTGTTCAAAATTTTACTAATGTTATAGCTAATTGGTTTAATCATCTCCCACATGCATCCATTACAGATTGGAATACCATTATTTGGGTATTTGAATCCTAGTTCAAAACCCCTAGCAATGAAAATTCCCTTCTCATCCAATTGGCACAACCCAAAAAAAAAATACACAAGCCTATGAGGGAATTTTTGGCTAAATACAATAGCCCTTTAGAAAGAATTCTTGTAGTCTCAAGACCCAATGATGAGAATCAAAAAGGATTCTTCCTATGTGTCTTGCCCCCAAATATTTCTTTTCAAATGAGGAGGAATGTACCTACTTATTTAGTAAAATCTTAGAGGTTAGCAATAGAATTAGAGGATGATCTAATAATCATAGCAAAGTGAAGGAAAGATGTGCAAACATCTAATTCTCAAACCTCTATGAGCATAGATCCTATGGTTCAAATGTTAGTAAACAATGTTATCACCCTAAAGAGACAATGGGTAAAATCTAATGATTATTCAAAACAATATCAAAATCAAGTTAGGTAGAATAAATCACCTACACAATTGGGCAAAGGAACTTATCAGTTTTCTGGCCCACAAATTAACTTATAGATAGAATCTCCTCCTAGGAAAGAGGTATATGTGTTCTTTTCAACTTGCCATAGACATGATGGTGAAACATGCACTGACTAGCTAAGGTATTTGAAAATAAAAGAAACTAAAGGTGAACATGGGATTATTACCAAATAGGAATCTTGTCCATCTGATGCAATCACCTCAAAAAATTTCTTCTAGAGCATGAGTTTGATTTTGATGAACAAAGGGATATCATATTAGCCAAAAATAATCTATCTTATTCTTTATTAACAACAAGTCAAAGAACTCTAAAGTTCACCCTAGAGCAGCTTCGATTCCACAAGGTGTGAAAGGGAAAGAATCATCTCAATCTAATATAGATATCCCTAAAGGTCCTAAAACTCTTTTCCTCAAAAGAACATTATAAATCTAAATTCTTCTTCTTCTTTCAATACAGTTTAGTTTTGTAAATCTTATTCTATTATTATATATACTCTTTATTATTTGAAATCCAATCCTAAATAATTAGACAGACTAGTTGAATTTATCAAAGGTGAACCTTGTAATATTTCCAAGCTTATAGGAAAACCTTTGATTCTGTTGAACCTCTTACTTCAACTCTTGAATATGCCTCATAACAACTTGCAAATAGTGAAATTTCAATGGTTCTTGAAGTGGATAAATAAGATAAAAATCCCAACCCATTCTAAATCTCATTGTTATTAAATGGATGGAAACTCAGTAATTGTATTATTGATTCTAGTGCATCAAACAAAATTATGCCTTCTTATGTTACTAAAGCTTTAGGACTAACCCTTACCAAGAATTTTGGAAAATGTCAGTCTATGGATGGTAAGCAAGTTTCTGTTATAGGTCAAGTAAAGGATGCACAAGCAGTGTTGGTAGCGTAATGTAACAAGAGATGAGATACCAACAAGCTATGGGATGTTTCTTAGGTGAACCTTTTGTAAAGACATGGGGTTGAGATCAAAATAGACTTGTCCAAAGTTTTGATTCTAATTGGTCATAAGAAGGTTCATCTAGCTCCTGGAGTGAAAAGTAAATATACCGTATTGCCTTTTGATAATCCAAAGTTCTACATCTTGTATGAAGAATGTCAATTTGGTAATTACTTTATCCAATCTGATAAAGAAATAGGCCATTCAAAAGAAGAAGAAATTTGGAGTGTGGAGTTTGATGGGAGTTATTCTAGTTTTGATTTAGGAGATGGAGCCATATTAATTTCTCCTAAAGGAGATATTTTGACATATTAATTCAAGTTAGAAAGTGATAAAGTTGCGAATAGTAAAATTGCATGCTGAATTAATTATAAATAAAATTCAAGGTCTCGATGCCATGAAGAATTGTTGGTTGAAGAATACCAAAACTTGGTATGGGACAATATTGAGTTTCTTGAGGCATTTAATATCAAAGTCATCCCTAGAAGTGAGAATTCTCAAGTAGACTTTTTAGTGATAGCAATCTCATTACTTCTACCACATCTAAAATTTGATCAAAGGTAGTGCTATATTGAAATGATTTATCATCCTAGTGTACCCAAAAATGTAAATCACTAGAACGTTTTTTATGATTACAAAAAAAAGAACAGTTCATGCCTTTGTTAGGGTGCTTTATTAATTCCTATTTTGAAGGCTTTGCCAAAACATAAAATAAAGGTCACTTCAAACCCAATGATGAACATGAGACAGTTTAGTTGAAAGGAAATAAAACCCTCATGGCCTAGTCTCCCTTGAGAATATGTTTTCATGGAAGGATGAAGGTCTTATATCAAAGAAAGATCTTGATCCTGAGGTAATTAAAGAATATAACAAGATTAATGTTGGAATGAGAATGATCCAAAGTGTATCTTTATTAGAAGAACATGTTGTCTAGAAGAAAATGATAAGTTTAAATCATTTTTGATAGACTTTAAAGAGGTTTATGCATGGAGCTATGATGATTTTTAAATTTTTTAGGAATGGAGAATATAAGAACCATATCCTGTTGAAACAAGAAACTACTGCTTTCAAACAAAAATTGAGAAACTACAATCCTAAGGTGTCTGAAGCCATCTTGAGAGAAGTTGAGAAGATGCTTAAAGATCAAATTACTTACCCCATTCACCACTATACTTGGGTAGCTAATATAGTAATAGTATGGAAGAAGAATGGGGAAATTAGAACCCTTGTAGACTTCCACAACCTAAATCTAGCTACTCTTAAAGATAATTATGCCCTCCCCATTATGGAACAATATTTGCAAGAAGCAATGGCTAGTGCTAAGCTAATGTCGATGTTAGATAGTTTTTGAAATTACACTAGATTAGTATAGTTGAGCAAGATCAACACAAAATTGCCTTTATAACTTCCTCAGACACTTTTTCCTATAACCTTTTGGTCTTATTAATGTTGATGCTTCTTTTCAGTGGGCTATAAATTCTTAATTCAAAGATCTGAGGGATAGAATCATTGTAATTTATCTTGATTATTTGACTATGTTCTCTAAAAAGAGGAAGGATCACTTGAAGGATTTATGCATTGTACTTCAAAGATGTAGAGAACATGGTATTTTCCTGAACCCTAAAAAATAATTTTCTTTGTTGAAGAGGGAAAATACTTAGGACACATTGTGTCAAATAGAGAAGTTCAAATAGATCCTAAAAGGATAAAGGTTATTCAATAGTTTAGTCTTCTATTGAATAGAAGTGTTGTAAAGACCTTTTTTGAACAAGTTAATTTCCTTCAATCCTTTGTACTAGACTTTGCTAAACTTACCGAAGACATAATAAAAATGATGAGTGAGAGGGAGGTGTTAAGATGGAATGGAGATGGGAAGAAAACATTTGAGAAGATTAAGAGATCCATTTTTCTCACTCCTACATTGGTGACTCTTGATTTAAAAAGAATCTTCATCATCTATTGATATACCTTTGAACATACAATGTTGGGTATGCTTATGCAAAAGAATGATCATGGTACAAAATCACCTATTGTGTGTATGAGTGTTCCCTTAAAAAAAATGAGTTAAAGTATTGAAAAAAAACCTTTTGCAGTTGTAAACATAGGGAAAATATTCAAGTATTATATCTTACATTTACACTCAGTTGTTTATGTTCCTAAGATTATTGTGAAAAGTATTTTAACTCAACAAAACATGGGGTTGAATAAGAGGGCTATATGGGTGGCTAAGCTACAATAATATGACATTAATATAAAGACAATGAAGCTAGTAAGAGGAAAAGGCTTACATAAGTTAATTTTTAAGAGCATGGCCATCCCACAAGAAGAGGAAGAATAGTCACAAATATTATTTATAGGTCTCACTAATTCATGGTTTTCCCAAGTGGCTTTTTACTCAACTTATGGAGATTTCCCACAAGGAATGATGCCTAATGGGAAAAGATATTTGAAACTAAAAGGTGTGAAGTATGTGATAGCTCAAGGTATTTTTTGTAAAATAGGTTTGGATCAAACTTACCTAAGATGCATAGGGGTATGTGTAGGATCATGGTGTGTAAAAAAGTGGTGATCTGAAAAATATGCACTTTTGAAATGCCTCAAACCATTTCAAAATCTATTCCAACTTTTTTCCCACCCACCTTGATACTAAATGAAAACAACTAATATCTTTATAGGGTCTACTATATCTTTTGTTACCAACCCTATATAGTCAACTTTAAAAACATCCTAAAAATGTGTTTTTGGCCTGTTTTTATGTGATTCTTACTTCAAACGTGTAGTTGATGATTATAGGGGTATGTGTAGGATCATGGTGTGCAAGAATGTGGTGATCTAAAAAATATGCAATTTTGAAATGCCTCAAACCATTTCAAAATCTATTCCAACTTTTTTCCCACCCACCTTGATACTGAATGAAAACAATTAATATCTTTATAGGGTCTACTATATCTTTTGATACCAACCCTATATGGTCAACTTTAAAAACATCCTAAAAATGTGTTTTTGGCCTGTTTTTATGTGATTCTTACTTCAAACATGTAGCTGACGACTATTTTTTTGCCAAAACTTGATGAAATGAAAAGGGTTTCTTAAGAATGTTCTTATCTTTCCATAAATGTAAGGTTTGTCAAATTATGAGTTTAGTAAGTAATTATTACTTATTTTGTAAGTGAGTTACGCATAAAGTGTTGATTGACATAGAGTTTGAAAAATAAATATAACTTTCAAATGGTAAAACTTTTTTTAAATCCAAAAGATGCACCACATTCTTTGTTTCTTCCACTATAAGGAAAAGAAATGAAAATTTAAATTTTGGAGAGTTTTGAATTAGTTAAGGTGGTCAGATACGAGATTTTTTTAATTCCAAAAATACTAAAGTTAAAAATTAATTATTTAGAATAAAAATACCCAAAAAGATGTGTCACATCCAAGCATGAATCTACTACTTATATCTAGAATATTATTAAAATCTATTATCATTTGATTTTTATTAAGGTGGTCAGAGATACATCTACTTCTTATTTTTGTTCTGAAATTTTTGTAATATTGCATTAAAATTCAAAATTTTGACCAATCAAATTTTATTTTTTTGAAATAAGTCCTAGTAGTTTAGGAACTAGATTCAATTTCCAAGAGATTCTTTTCTCTCAAATTTATGATATAAAGCTAATAACAAGTAGAAAATTATGCATCAAGTTGACATAATCCTGATTATCTAATTTTTTTTTGCCACTTACGAGCATAGTTTGGTTGACCATGATCCTACACATACCCATAGATGGAGCTCAATAAAAGAAATCACTCAAAGATTTTCATGAAAAAGTGTGTGGGGGTCATTTCTCTTCTCTTGAAACTTCTTATTAAATCCTCATAAATTGCTTCTATTTGTCTAGGATATTTCAAGATGCTTATCTATATGTTAAGGACTGTGAAAAATGTAAATTTTTTACAGGTAAACCTCAACTGGATACATTTTGTCTTAGATCAGTGATTGTTGATGAACCTTTTAAACAGTGGGAAATTGATTTTATTGGACTTATAAATACAACTTCAAATGTAAGACACATGTAAATCTTGATGGCAACTGATTATTTCACTAAATGGGTTGAAGTTGTTCCAACCAAAAAGCAAATACTCAAGTGATTTGTGAGTTCCTAATGAATCATATTCTAGTAAGATTCAACATGCCTATGAAAATTATTGCTAATAAAGCCACTTATTTTTCTTCTAGAGAAATTATAATGTTCTACTATGATCATGGAATCACTTTGGCACATGCTTCATATTATTTCCCCCCAGGCAATGGTCAGGCTGAGTGTAGTAACAAAAAAATGGTGTCAATCGTGAAAAAGCTAGTAAGTGATAATGGTAATGATTCAGATAAGAAATTGCATGAGGTGGCTTGGGTAGATATGATCTCTCCTAAGATGGTGATAGGTATGTCTCCACTTGAACTATTTTATGGGATTGATGCACAAGTTTCTTACCCCAAAACCTTGCAACTTCAAAATTACAAACAACAATAGAAGATTCTTTTTTTTAGTCATCCCTAGAAAAAAGGGTTATGTACCTTACAAAGTTGGAGGAGGAAGAGAATAAGATGGTAAATTGAATAATAGAATGCCAAATGAAGTGAAAAAGATCTTTGATAGAATACGAGACCAAGAAAGTTCATGCCAGGTGATGAAGTTCTTTTGTGGGCCAAGTGAAATGAGAAAAAGGGGAGTCATAGTAAATTTGAATCCCTATGGAAAGAGCCCTTTAGATTACATGAAGTAATTAGACCTAATGCCATGAGACTATCTTTTTGGATGGTGAAATTAGGTGCCATATACCTACAATGGGTAGGATCTAAAATTATTTAAGTATTGAAGGTTTGTACCTTTCTTGAACATATTTTGCTTAGGTTCCTTTTTTTGTTCTTGATTTTTTCATTTTTGTTTCCTTGCTTTAGGTCTACCTACCCAAGTTTCTAAATTCTCTAGCTTTCATTTGAAAACCAGTCCCCAGGCAGAGTTGATTTTAAATTGGGATTTTTCAAAGTTGAAATTTCTTTTGGTATTTTTTTTTATTCACCCATAATAGTAATGTATTATTTTGAAAGATCAGTTCTACCTTTTGTTAGTCTCTTAAATTGAGATGCAATAAACAATTTTAAGTAGCTCATTAGTATACCTTGTCCTAATTGTATCTTTCTCTCTTTCTTTGCCTATTGTTGAAAAAGTTTGACTTGTGAAACCTCCATGACAAATGTATTGTTTTTATCATGCCAAAAGGTTCAAATTTTCTTTAAGTAATCTTAAACCACTTTTTACCACTCTTGAATCATAAAAAGGAGTCCAAAAGGTCTTTGTACCCCTTGTATCTAGTTCAATAGTTCAAATCTTCCTTCAGTTCAATTTTTTTTATATTCTCACATGACACTTCCTAGTGGGCCCTAGCTAGATGCACTATGAAGTTCAAGGATAAATTTTGGTATAGTTGGATGCCATTTTGGAACAAAGAAACTTGTGTGCAATTTGATAATTTATGGAAAGTTGATAGATAGTTAATGTTTTGAGATAGGGTCATCATTAATAATCATGCCAAGATATTGATTAATGAATTAAAAGTAAAGATTTGCCACGTGCAAAGGAAAATTATCACTTGAACTTCTTGCTTTGTAATTAATGCTAGACATCATATTAGTCACATCCCCCTTTTTCAAAACATGTAAGGATTCATTATGCTTATTTCATAATCAATTCCTTGTCCCTATCTCAAAGTCTATATGAGGTAAATATTTCTTTGTAAAAAGGAGCATAAGTTTCCTCAAGTGATTTAAATGCTAGCTTTAAAAGTTTGGAGAAAAAATCATCTTTCATAGTTTCTCTATTTGTCATTCATCAGGTAACTTTCATATTTCCCATTCCTTCTTTTAATCTTTTGATAGAAAGGGTAGTGACTACTTCTTTTATTTCCAAAAGGCAAGATTATAAGTCATGAGTTCTTCCTTGCATATGTTTGGAAATACTCATAGTTTGTATAGTTAGTCACCTATCATATTAGATATAAATCACCTAGGACTTAATTTAGAGGGAATAATAGAGAGGCTATGCAAAAGATTTTTTGAACCCTTTTCCAATAAAGTCTTGGATTGTAATTTTGTTATGGCTTCCACTTTCCCACCTACATATCACTATCAAGAATTGATTCAAGAATGTATTCAAATGTATGATGTACCTAGCAATAATATTATAAAAAAAGATAGGAGTGTGGTCTTATGCACTAGTAGAGAATCTATGCCTAAATTGTTCCAGCTTGAAGAAAAAGAATTTTCTAACTTGACTCCTACGTCATCTTTGGTGAAGTTTTCAGCAACTTCAAACATTATAGGAATGTCATTGTAAAGAATTGGACTATATTATTTTATAAAGGTGGTTCTAGGTTGCTAGAAACCCTTAATAAGGATCATATCTCTCCATGATTTCATGATATAATAGTTTTTCTACATAGAATACATGGTTCACTAGATGTGATTTTGTTTAAAGATTGGATGTATTTCTACATCCATATAGTATTGGAAGGGTCATAGTTTTTGGACTATGCTAAGTTAATTACTAGCTCTTTAAGGAACCATCTTAAGTGGGCTTTGAACATAAAGAAAGATTTTTATATGTCATGTATTTGATATATATGTTAGCTAGTACCCAAAAATTTCAATATTTACTTCATGAACCCTAAAATAAAGACATCACTGTGTATTATTATTTCCCTATGTTGTTGAAGGGTTCTCCTCATCATAGATTCTCTCATCAGTCTTAAAACAAAATTTAATCCTATGGGAGAATATACATTTAGTATCATAAATTTACTTATTTAAGGATAGGATACTTTAATGATGAACCCATGTGACTCCCCGGATAGTCTCTTGATTGTTTTATCCTAGAAAAGGTGCCTTGGCAACTAGTTGTTGCCATAAACAAGTTTTTTTTTGAAGAAGCATTAGATATTATCTTCCCACTTAAATTGGGAAAATTAACCTATAGAAGTGTGGAAGTTGTCATATGTATGAGTTTATAATTAGTTAACTTATGTTTTGGCTTATATCATGCTAGGCATGATTTCGATAGTAAGGGGATATTTCATAGCTTGTTTAGAACCACTTAAAAATTTTCCTTGTTCATAATGTTGAAGACTTTTGGGAGGATTATGTAGATGAGCAAGAAGTATAGGAATGAGAATCCTCTAGGTTTACCATTTCTCAAATTAAGTTGTATCAATTGAGTATGGATGTGGACACATAGGTGTCAAATAGGATAAGTCAAACCTTATTGACACTCAAGTAGCCAAGTCCTTGGTTTCCAACTAAGAGCACAACTAGGATAGTGTTTGAAAATGTGACAAGTAAAAGCATTGTAAAAGTAGCTACATATAATCAAAAGGAGGGTACAAATGAGATTTATCTAAGTAAAATTGAAGTTATTTGCACAAACCTAAAAGTAATCGGCCATGAAACAAAAGAGAATTGGGTGGTAGCATTAACTAAGAAAATTGTTTTATAATCTCAAAAAGATGGAATCAAGAAGAAAAAGATGAAAGAATAAGTAAGTAAAATGGTTGAATATATAAGTTTGTTGAAAGGATAGAGTTTGGCATCCAGTGATCAACCATGACTTATATTTGATCCAAGTGCACTAAAGAATCAACAATTGGTGGATATGATTTGAAAAAAGGGAAAGCTATGAACATCATTCTAATATTAGTTTGATCAAGTGGTAAGCCTAGTTGCTAAGATCATACAAGATTTACACAAATTCTTTAATCTTGTTGAAATTGTACTCAATAAATCTCAACTTCAAGTGACATTCTAGAAAGAAGAAGTTGAAAGGTTATTAGCCATGGTCACTAAACTAGTAGAGGTAGAAGAATACAGTTCAAAAAAATTCCTATAGGAGAATCCATTGCAACATGTCAATGCAGGGTTAAGTCACATTTTTTCAAAAACATTGCTTGGAGGGTGTCTAATTATGGTTCATCCATCTCTCATACACAATCTTTTGAGAAAGCATCTAAAATTGCACTAGAGATTATGAACAAGGAATTTCAAACAATTAGTTCATCTCATTTTTCACCTCTCAAAGAACAAGATTTTGATGTTAAGACATTAATCAAGTAGTATGAAGAACACCTAAACCTAATTTAAAATAATGTTGATCTTACCAAGGTAGCCAAAGTTGAGGCAGTGATAGACATGTGCAATTGACAACTTCCTAAGTACCTTGACATTGTGACTAAGATGAAACAAGATAAAGACACATGGAAAAACAAACTTCAAACTATAAAAAGTCCAAATATGACAATCATGTCCAAGTTCACGAGCACATTCAGGGGATGGAAGTTGGTGCAAGGACCGATCAACACGGAGGATGATGAAGATGAAGAGGAGCCACTTAAGGAACAAGTCAATGACTCACTTTGAATATTTTTTTGCTTTATGGTTTTTAGATAAACTCTTAATAGTTAGTTTTTGGGTTTGTATACTCATGGATTGATTTTTTTAACTACTATATTGAAACTATCTGAGAATTGAGCTTTATTGGATATTCTCAGATGTAGCTCTATATATGCATGAAACTTAATAGTAGTAAGGGTTGACAATTTTTTATTGATATCAAACTGAATATCTTAGTTTAATATTTACTTTTAACTTCTTTGCAAGTATTTTGAATCGTCAGTAACATACAAAAATAGAATTATTTTTTGAATGAATGAAAGGTCCCATTTAAACTATTTGAAGAATTTTTTCTTTGGGTTATTTGTTGTTATTTTATTCTTGAATCAATTTAGAATTGTGGAGCTATTTTCTATTACTTGATACATAAATGATACAAATTCTAAATATTTAGTTGATTCATTACTATTTATGTTGAATACATGTGCTGATGGAAAAACTTAGTATTTCTATTGTTATATGTGTGGTTCGTACTATTTTATTTGTATTTATCTAATTTCTCCCTTTATCTAGGAATAGACATGATACCTTAATTCTTTCTAGTTAAAATTAATTTACATTTACAAGTCATTCTATTGAACATTTGATAAGGGAGCTAAACCTTAGTAAAATTTTGGGAAGAATTAAAGAATAACAATTCTTCTACTATTGGAAAGTTGTGTTTGTCTTGAGAATTGGGTAAAAAGAGTTTTAATTGTTTATTTTTATTGAAAAGTCTAATATTTTTATCAACAGTAAGCAATGATCCAACATTTTTAAAGGTATGGAGTTGCAGAGAAGATTTTACAATCAGCATTGAAATAAGGAATGCAAAAACTATATGTTCAAATCATTATGTGATTTTCTCATTTCCAAGAAAAGAGCTTTTATTTATAACATATAATGCCTAGCTTTAGCATGACTATATCTAAAGAAATACCAATTCAAAGAACATGAAATGTCATAATTAAATATTAGATGGAAGAAAAAAAAAAATGCTCATTCAAATGTTTAGAATGTCCAAAGTCTCATTCTTTGAGGGGCACCTTTGTATTTATTATGGAGTTGGTTAATCCAATGACTTTTATATAATTGTAAGTTTGTGAATATTGAACAAACACAAATTATCTACAATGGTACAACTACTTAGAAACTATTGTACACAACACAAGAGGATAGTGATTTCACTTGACTAAAATTAGCAGAAATCAAATCATTTTTACATAAGCATGGACTAAGGATAATTGATCTACTAAATTAACATTTATTCAACATGTATATGAGCATAGGAAGAAAAAAGATGAGGGTGGCCAATTTTTTTATCCAAATTCATCATTTATAATGTAGAAGAATCTTTAGTATAAGGGTGATCTTACATCACCCAAAAATATTTATATAAATCTAGTATTCCAATTTTTCTGTTTTCAATAATGGTTATTCCTATATAGATTTTCTATTTGTGCAAGATTTCTAGTTTTAGTAAGTTGATATTATGTTCTTAGATTATTCTAATCTAGTATAGATATATGGAGGTTCATCATTGAAATATTAGCCTTCTAGATGAATTTTATTATCATATATTGTCTGTATTGATGGAGTTATTACAGATTTTTGGTATGAATTTTTGCTATTCAAAATTCAAGTCAAGTAATGAAGGCTTAAATGGCTCCAAAATGACAAAAACCTTGACTAATGAACACTTGCATGATCAATCATTGTAGATCACTAGCCAAGGATTCTAAAATGGAGCTATAATAGCCCATCAGGTTAATAGTTTGCTAGTTATGGTCTTTAGAAGTGGATCCATCAAAATATGTAATTTTAAAATTATCTTCATTTGATCGATATTATGTAATAAAGTGTAATTAGATGATATAATATTCAATTTTTTAACCTCAAGGATTAGGACTTAATGTCTAAAACCTTCTTGAGGTTAAAAGTGTGATGTAGTGAGAATCCAAGGCTACCCCCATTGGAGGTATTCTAGATCCCTATAAATAACCACATAGTGGAAACACATCAACAAAGAAATATATGATACCAAACCACAATACTTTATTCATAGATATAATTCTTTACATGCAATATGCAAAACTCTAAGGCCTTCCAAGTTAGGGTCAAACAAAACAACAATTAAAAAATAGTTCTACAAGATCCCACAAGATCAAACCCACAATCCTAATCTTAGCTAGTCTAGATCTACAATATCAAAGAAAAAACCAAGGAAATCTCAACATTTTTTCGCAATTCCACCAAGAAATCTCCCAATTTTCCAAGCCACAACTACTATCCCTTCTCAAATTTTGCTCCTACACTTCATCCTTTTCTCCAAGCTAGATGATCTAATTTAAGACTCCACAACACTACCCTATTTATACCCAACTAAACCATAGGTCAGCTCCAGTTCATTACAAATTAAATTATATCCTTATGAAATATATATTTTGAGCTACAAGTCAGCCTCCTACACATATTAAATACCAAATTCCTTAAAAAGGCTTACAATATTTATTAGATACATCAAGAACAATTAACCAAGACCAAAAATAGGTTTGTACAAACTCCCATGATCTCTCCACGTCATGAACTCATATAACATGGATGAAATGCTCTAACTTGATCAAGAAAATCTGCATGAACTTTATCCTACAAGCCACACTTTTGACCCTCAGAAAACCCACAAGTGTTGCCAAGCTTCCATAAGCATTGTCGACTTCCATAGGTGTTGATAAACCAACATAAGTCGATCACTATAGTGAATTTTGATAAATAGTATCTGTCGAGCTCCTTCAACCACTGAGCCCCTTCGATGACCAAGCACCTCAACCTACACTAGACCTAAATAATGACCAAGCACCGCTCCTTTGGTGACCAAGTCCATAATTTCAAGCCAAAATTCCTCGAACATGTAGGATTTCTAACAAGCCTAGGATGCTCCTGCATCAGAAAATCCATCTTTGAAAAGATGTTCTCAGTTACTAGAAGAACATCTTCTAGGATTCAACACATAAATCCCAAATTAGCTCTTCACATACATATCCTCCAAGTCCTCAACTTGAACACTCTTTCCCTTGCTCTTCTTCTACTTCTTCACATTCATCCTCCATGTTTCACAAGTTTTATTTCCATGTTTATCTCTAACCCTCTTAGAATCCTTCAACTCAACTTGACTAGCAATACTTTGGTTCCTTCTACCAAGTTCTTCATTCTACAAAGGAATTAGGGAATGCTTCATGCCACCTTTCTCAAAAATAAACATATTCTTGACAAAACCATTCACATCTCTCCGATCACACTGCCAAGGTCTATCAAGCAAGACATGACAACTATCCATGTCCAAAATATCAAAAAAAACTTGATCCTTATACTTCCCAATCTGAAAATCAACAAGGCATTGCTCCCTTACTTCCTAAGCATGCTCACCTTGTAACCATCCAATACTATGAGGATAACAATGTCTCATTCTCTTCAAACCAAGTTTCTAAACCATCTCTTTAGCAACAAGGTTATTAGTACTACCACCATCCATAATCACATTGTAGACTTTACCACCAAACTTATAATGAGTCTTGAACAAACTAGTTCTCCAACAAGAATCCAATGTCTTCTGATTAACTAGTACTTACCAAGCCAACAAAATCTCCTTGCTTAGGTTCATGGTCTTCAACCTCCTTCACAATAGAAAATATCCTAGGAAATTTAAAATATCTAATTCCTACTTCATCACATCTATAGCAATTACCTTTAAAATCACCTCCACGTACCCTCCTCTTCGGATCAACAGATTTTGGTTCATCTTCTGCACTTGGTTTAGCTTTTGCCAAGCTATCCTACTTCTGCTTCCCTCTGCAATTACCTTGACTTTTCTTCTTCAACTTATCTTATGCCTTTAGGGCATACTAATAAGAATCCTCAACTGAATCAATCTTCAACATACCACCCTCATCTTGGATATTGAATATCAAACCATTGATGTACCAAGCTACCTTCTCCTTCGACAATTCTCTATGACCAGACTAAATAGTCAACTTGTAGAACTCGTTAGTATAATATTTCACAAACATATCCTTCTATTTCAGATTTTGTAATCTCTTAAACAACTCAAGTTCATAAACAAAAGGAATGAACTTAGCCTTCAACTTAGTTACCATCAACTTCCATATTAGGCTTCAACTTCAACTAAGATCTAGGTCTAGCAAACTTACCAGCCCTATTTTCAATAGGTCTCTCCTTATGATTAGTTCAATCATCACAACTCAATCTAGCAACATAAAATTCTTCAGGAACTTCCTCATAACCATCGTCCAACCTTCTTGTTTCACAAACCTAAGTCTTGGTGCAAAATTCCTCAACTTCATTGATCTGTCTACATGCTCAAGAACAACCTTTTCTCTAATACAACCTAATGCAATGAGAATGCAAGGGTACCCAGTTTGGATCCATGCAAATAACCACATAACATAAACACAACAATAAAGAAATATTTGATACCAAATCACAATACTTTATTCATAGATATAAGTGTTTACATGCAATGTGCTCAACTGTAAGGCCTTCTAGGTTAGGGATAAATAGAACAACAATTACAAACTAGTTCTATAAGATCCCACAAGATCCAAATCACAATCCTAATATCAACTAGCCTAGATCTACACTCTGGAAGAAAAACCCAAGGAAATCTTAACTTGTGCTCACAAGCCCACCAAGTAATCTCCTAGTTTTCTAAGCCACAACTACTAACCCCTCTCAAAGTTTTCTCCTACACTTCATCCTCTTCTCCACACTAGATGATATAAATCAAGACTCCACAACATCCCCCTATTTATACCCAACTAAGCCTCAAGTCAGCCCATTTCATTATAAATTAAATTAAATACTTACATTAAATATGTTTTGAGCTACAAGGCAGCCTCCAATAGATATTAAATACCAAATTCATTAAAAATGCTTAGAACACTTATTAAATACATCAAGAAAAATAAACCAAGAAAAAAAATAGGCTTGCACAAACTCCCATAATCACTCCACATCATAATCTCACACAACTTACATTAAATGCTCTAACTTGATTGAAAAAATCTTCAAGAACTCCATCCTACAAGCCACACTATTGAGTGTTAGGAAATTCACAAGTGTTATCGAGCTCCCATAACCATTGTCGAGATCCATAAGCACTGAGAAACCAACACAAGTCAAGAACTATAATGAATGTCGAGCCATAGTATCTATCAAGATCCTTTAGCCACTGACCCCCTTTAATGATCAAGCACCTTGGCCAACACTAGACCCAAATAATGACTGAGCACCACTCCTTTGGTGACTAAACCCACAACTCCAAGCTAAAATCTCTCCAACATGCAAGATTACTAACAAGCCTAGGATTCTCCTACATCAAAGTGCCTATATAAGGAAGGGTCATTGGTTGTCTAGACTAGTTCTAGGTGATAGTCACAACTTTGTCTTGTAGATTGTTGTAAGGAAGGAGCCCATGTGGGTTTTCATATTTTAAGTTTTTAATTCTACATTTGGAGTCATAATAATAAGCCCATATTTTTACTCTTAATTTGTATTGTTCTCTATTCCTTCTTTTTTTTTGGTATTAAGGGGATCATCCTTCATCAATTTCTCATTAGTTGCACAAAGTTGATTTTTTTCAAGGGATGTTATTTCTTTAAAAAAAGAAGGTTTACAAAAAATATGATCTTTTATCAAGAGGTGGAGCACAAAATTCTATTTGTAGATGTATTCTAGTAGTAAAAATTGTAAAAGAAAGCTATGGTGTAGCCAAGAACAACATACTTTTACTATTGAAATCCTATGAAGCACATGTAGTAGTTAACCATTAATATTAAATATCAATTGTTGGAAGACATACCTTTATCATAGAAAATTTTACTCATGGATATAGAAATGATTTCCATAAACAAAAAGTGGATACAACCTTTAGAATTTAGATTAAAAATCACCATCCAAAAAATAAGTGGATTTATACCAATAGTTTCCTATTAATTTGATTCAAATATTAAAGATATCACATTATAAAATATACTATTAGTGGCTAATGTTGTCAAATAATGCCATAGGAAAACTCCAACAACAATAGCTATGGTTCAACTCTAAATTGTTGAAAACATAGAAATCAAACCCTCATTATAAATGGAATCTCATCAATACAATGTATAGACATTTTGAAGATTCAAGTAATGGAATCACACATAAAAGAGTAGAGTTTTGACATTACAGATCACACCTAGATCAAAAAGAAATTGATTTCCAAAGATAAGATAAGATCTCATTAAGAAAAATAATGGTGCCATAGAAGCATCAATATTTTTAGTATAATTTTTTCAAAATTCGAGGAGATATGATAAAGAAAGATATAATATGGCTACCATGAAGTCAGGCTTGTTGAAGAGAGTTAGAGAGAAAAAATTAATCCACTAGTTTGAGATATAAACTTTCAAAAACCTTCATACTAGAATTTTAATGGGATTGAGGGCTTGATGAAGGAGCATGTGCCTTAATTTTATCTCAAAATGATGATGAAAATAGATGTCATTATGATTAATTTAGGGTTTCAAAAACCTAAAATATTATATCCAAAACATATATATTTTAAGGGCTCTATTTGGCTTTCAAATTCTATAAATCAAATACTGACAGCCTATGCAAAAGATATGTGCCTTTATTCAACTTAATATATTGTTTAATTAACATTTTTGAACTTTGATAATATTTGTGATGCTATTCACTAAATATGTCGTTAAACTAAATTCCATTAATTTTGCATATGTTTATTGTAGTGAATATTCATTTCATGTTGGATTATAAAAGATACAATAGGTATAAAGTTTTAAATAAAAAATAGGAAAGTGATGTTATATGGAAAACTCAAATGGATGACTCATTTATGAGTTAAACTAATATGTAGAAGAAAGTTATTTTTAGTTTTTTAAATAAGTGGAGAGTATATAGGATTTCTAAGTCGTTTTAGGGGAGTTGGAGCATTGTTTTTGGTTCCATAATGGTAGAAAGGGTCAAGGAAGGGGATTTTATTTTCTCATGTGTCTTTTTGGACCTCTTTCAGGGCATAAGAAATTGGAATTCTTGTTGAATCCAAACTAAAGATGCTTCTAGAGCCTTTTTGGGTGGAATAACTTGGAGAGTACTTAGTCATGTTTTGAAACTCATTTAAGTTATTTAGCTTTTCCCTTAGTGATATTTCTCCGAATTTTTACTACATGATTATATAACTCAATTTTATGAAATATAAAGGTTGAAAAGGAGATCATATTTTAATTGTTTTCATCTCTTTATTGTCATTTACAAAGTTGTGAATTAGTGTGATTTAATCAAATTGATAGTGAAAAA
Source organism: Cupressus sempervirens (assembly GCA_028749045.1). NCBI lineage: Eukaryota > Viridiplantae > Streptophyta > Pinopsida > Cupressales > Cupressaceae > Cupressus > Cupressus sempervirens. The sequence goes on along the minus strand of CM053787.1, from coordinate 641,445,329 downwards.
TCTTATTTTTCTTTATTTTTTTGTCTCATTGTTTCATACATTCTCTGTGATAGGTGTTATTTGTAGGTTATAGGTTGTGTCAAGTGAATGTCATAAGTTATTTATTGGGAATTATCTTTTCCTTTATTGAAAAAATAGGCTTGAAACATAACTATGTTTGTCATCAACTTATTGAGGAGAATGGGTGGATTGGAAAGTAGTACAAAATTTTAATATAGCAAGAGTAGCTTACCTATTAAGATCAAATGAGATAGTAGGAGTTGCATCATAAGAAACATTTGGTGGAACAACATAAGTGGTATGTGGTAAACCTTGTGAGAGAGTTGGAACCACATAAGAAAATGAATAAGAATGAGCTTTCATAGTATAAAGAGATGGTAAGGACAATATCTAGTAGAGAAGAGATGTATTAGGAATTTTTTTGTAAAGAATTAGCAATTCACGAGTCTAGTTTCACAAGAAAGAGTACAAGGAGAAAAAAAGAGAAAATAAAGTCCTCATTAGTAAAGTCATGAAGTACAAGGATACCAATTAGATGTAACTTGAAGAATTTTTTCAAAAAGGAAAGGAAAAACATTCTCAACACAAAGTTACAATGGGGTTATCAAATCAGCTTCACAATTTGGTTGAGAAAAGTAATAAAATGGAAGTTGATTTATTTAATGATATACTAATGTTTTTGAAGAATAAATCTTACCTCAATTATGCCCAATATTAGTTTCTAAACATCAGACTGAACAATGCAAAATTGAACAAGGTTTATATTTTCAAGATTTCGAGGAACAAAAGATTTTTTTCAAGTTGAACTGGATATTAATTTTCCTCCTTTTCTTTAGCAAAATCCTATAGCCTTTTATGAAAGTATTCATGTTGTTAAGAAGAAACCTATTATGTAAAAAAATGAAGAGGATTTTGTGGAAGATCAATTTTGTGACGATTTAGATAATTTTTGTTCAAAATACAAAAGGGATTTAAGAAAAGATAATCTAGAGTTTCTAACTCGCCATTACATAATACACATTGAAATTCATTTTCAATATTAAGTCTTACCAACCTATTACTTGCAAAAATATTTTTTTTTAAAACCAAATAGGAGGAAAAAATAGGCTTTGGGTAAAACACAACTATTCCAACAAAGAGAAAACATTATGTGCATAACCACATTGGTTTGGGTAAATTTAATAGCCTTGTATCCAAACTTAACTAATTAATTTCCATCCTTTGAGGGACCCCAAAATAATATATCCCTATTTGTGGAAATAATGACCAACCTACTTGATAAAATTTGGTTCATCCATAAAGCTGTATTAGGGGAAATAGGAAGATCTTTGAAATCATTCCAAATCACCCTACCCGAGATTATATGAATAGAAAAAACATAATCAATAAGATTAGGGCCTCAAATAGTGATGACTAAATCCCTTGTATTATAAAATTCATCATTACTAGGAATAGGAGGATGCTCATTCCATGAATCCATCTAAAAATTAACATAATCTCCATGATCCACTTCCCAAGAAATATATAAAGTAATGGCATCCCTAGAATTCAATATGAAATCCCAAATTGTTGAGCCTTTGGGCGGGTTCAAAATAGTAATAACCCTTGAAGGGTGCATAGTGTCCAAATATTTCTCTTGCATTAATCTACATTATTTGGTATGAATCATAGAAAACATTCTCCAAATGAGTTTCCCACCAAAGCCCTTATTTCTATTTGATAAATCATGTAAACCAACACCCCCCACACCATCAAAAGAGGACATATCAAAAAGAGAAACTAAGGGAAAATTTATATATATTAGTAGTCCATAAAATATCTCTTATAAGTTTTTCAAATTGTTGAATAATCATTTTGGGGGCTTGAAGGATAGAGATGTAATAGTTAGAAATGGATGAAAGAATAGATTCAATACGAAGGATTCTACTTGATAAAGATAGCCATCTGACCTACCAAGCATAAATTTTGGATTTAATCTTGTCAAAAATACTCTCATTTCTGAAAAGAAAAGTGTCATCTACAAATAAAAAGTGAGTTACTAAAATAGAATCTCCAACAATATGAACTCCCAACCAAAGACCATTTTTATGCATGTCATTAATAATGTCAATAAAAGCATCACCCATAATTATAAATAGAAAAGGACACAATTGATCAACTTGTATAACCCCTCAAGTTGGAGGAAGAAAACCAATAGGACTATCATTGACAATGAATAAAAAATGCAAGCCCTAAATACATGCATTTATCCATTTACACCACTTTCATTCCAAACTTACTCAAGACATGAAGAAGAAAAGACTAGTTGAGCCTATCATAATCTTTCACATATCCAACTTTACAACAAAAGAAGGAATATCATGAAAATTTATAGAATGAAATGTCTCATGTGCAACAAGTGTAAGAAAACTTGCAAGAAAATAAAATCATTTCCACATAACCCATAATAGATCTGAAATAAACATGCAATTGAAATTGATATACAAGAGAATATACAACATACCCACAAAAAATATGGCACAAGATATACTCTAGGAAACCCTCATTGAGAGAAAAAATTAGCCTCCAAAAGTATCCATCACCATATATTATTCACTAAAAACACCATTGCAATACAATCATGGAAGCCTTCAAAGTCATAGCCACAACCAAACTGTAAGAATTTTCCTTAGGGAAAAATCACTCAAGATCAAGAATCTCAAGAACTAGCACAAAATGGACCAATAAAGTATGATCAAAATAAAAATATGAAATTCTAATGATGTACATACACACTAGGAGTGCCTAAGTATAAAGGTCTCTAGACTAACTAGGAGTCAACACAATGATAAGTCTCACAACTAAGCACATGTCCACTAAGAGTGGATTATCCTCCATTGAGCACATAAGTTAGTGTGATGATGAGAGGATAAGCCTAACATGGGTGTTTCACATAAAATTATGTTGTAGACACCATGTACTTATTTAGAGTCCAAACAATTGTATTTTCTACATGAAAACTCAATTGATAATGCAAACTCTAGTGTTGTAGACACCATGTGCTAAATTAAAGTTGCTAACTCTTGCATTGTCAAAAAGACAACTCATATAAGTACACATACTCCTAGGTGTCAAAAATAATGAATAATAAAATAATGCATTAACTTAAGTAAACTTAAGTAAAGTGTAATAATAATTAATTATTTACACTAACATTCCCCCTTAAGTGGAACTTAGGGGAATGCACTTAAGCTCATGAAAGCTATGATGAAAATGCATGATGGGTCCTAGCTACTAGGCCATGTTAGGTACCCATGTACAAATGCAATAAAATCTATTTGAAAATGGAGAAAGAGGGAAAACCTCATGGGAAAAACCCTCCCCCATAAAGAGAGATGAAAAAACAAGATGCATGGATGGATGGAGTAATTAAGACCCCCCCATTACATCATACATCATGTATGTACAATAGAGAAGTATGAGAAGGACAAAACCCCATAAGAGGAAGCCCACCCTCCCACACCCTCCCCCCAACAAATGTAGAATCCTGATCAGTGATAGCTACTCCAAGATGAATGTAGAAGTTGATCCATGACTGCTGAACTATGTTCCTCCCCTTAGGAAGAAACAATGTCATAGGTACATATGAGATGCTTCCCCAATGTGCAGAAAGAATCCTGAAGGTGAATGATGTCTCTAAAATCTACTCAACTATCTCAATGTTGATACTAACAGTTGCCCCTTCCAATACTGTTGAAACAAATATATTCAGATCTAGCAAGGATGGATGTAGAACATATTCCAAAGAACCAACTATCTCCTCAAATGATAAAGAGACCTTCTACAACTACTATACATAAGGATCCACAATCATATCAACTGAGTAAGACTGGTCATGTAGAGAATGGATAAGAGGGTCAAAGTGTTCACTCACAATAACTAAAGAAGAATCTTCTTCATCAAATAGAAGATGTATATCATAAATAATATCTTCCAAATCTACAATGTAGGACTCAACAAACAAACCTTAAATATCTATTGTGTAGTCATCCCCTAATTTTGGGACTAGAAGACAAGGTGTACCCAACTGTACTGAATTACATGGACCTATAACTATAAAAATATATGCATGTGGAATTTTCTAATGTTGTGACCTTTTCCTACATCTATCAATAGGATCCCCCAAATTTGAACATATTGAATCACTATCATAAGTGTCACTATTAGTTTCCATAATGTATGAAGCATGGAGAGGAATAGAAGATAAGCTAGGTGAACCTTCCTCAAAGTGAATATTCTTCTCTATGAATATCTCATGAGTCTCAAGATCCATAAGTCTATATGCCTTAAAGCTTTTATCATATCCAATGAAAGTACAAGGTCTTGGTGGTGGTTCCTTGCATTCCCTTGAAGATATGTGTGCCCATGTTGGACAACCAAAATTTTTGAACTGTTCTACAACTGGTTTTCTTCCAAACCATGCCTCAAAAGGAATCATTCCATCTAAGACATTATCAAGAGACCTATTAAGGATGTGATTGGCACTACTTATAGCTTCAATTTTAACTGATGGATCAAGAGACTTAGCTTGAATAATGCAACTTGTCATTGACTTAAGAGTTCTAATCCACATTATTGCAACACTTTTCTTTTGTGGACTAAATTCTACTAGATTTTGAAGATCAATACCCTAAAGTTCACAAAAGTCTCTAAGTCTTGAGTTCACATATCTACTTTCATTGTCCATATGAAGAACCTTGATGGTTTTACTTGATTTCTTCTCAACATGACTCTTGAAGGCTAGAAACTTATCAAACACTTCATTCTTATGATAAATAAAGTAAACCATGTGTAGCATGAAAAATTATTAATGAAAGTGGGGACATGGTGACCCTTGCTAACTGAAGTTATTGAAAATGGGCTTGCTAGAACCATGTGAACTAACTCAAGAACAATTGATGCTCTCCAAGACTTTCCTTTGTCAAACTTCTATTCTCGATGCATATCCATTGAACAAGTTGAACATTCACTCATAGAAAAGTTAATTGTAGGTAGACCTTTGACCATATTTTTTAAGCTAGGTTAATGAAGATAGCGGAAGACAAGATTTCCGTACCACTCATGCCATAATTTACTATGTGATTGTGATTGTTTCAACAAGGAATGTGAAGGAGACTTAGGAACAAATTGGGAGAAAGAATAAAGTTTTGTGTCATGATTAACAACCATTGAATCATCCTTAAGATTTTGCACCATTATTGAATCAGGAAGGAACTCAACTTTATTGCCACCTCCATACTGAGTGATTTGGTAAATTGAAAGGAGATTAGTGCTAAGGTTAGTAACATAGAGAACAAATTTGAACTCTCCATTTTACATCTCAACTTGTCCTTTCCCTTCAAATTTAACTTGTGTATCAACCCCTAAAAAGATGTGAGGTACCTTAGACAACTTCAATGAAGAAAAGTATCCTTTTGAAGAACCCATATTATATGAGGCACCTGAGTCAAGAATCCATTCCCCTCAAGAACTTGAACTTGCCATAAATGCTTGCCCTTTTCCCTATGAAGTGGATGGATTTGAATCCTTGGAACCATTTGGCATATTGATTTTGTTCTTCCTAAGTAAGTTCTCCAACTCATCTATTCTCTTAGTCTTCCAATGATGCTCATCATGATTTAGTTTCTTGCATTATGCACAAAATAGTTTATCCTTCTTGTTGTTGCTTCCCTTCTTGTTGGATGAATAATTGCCTTTTTTTGAGGAGGAAGATTGTTGTGTCTCTGATTGTGATTTTGGCTTCCACTACTTTTTCTTGTTGTTGGTAAATATATTTCCACTTTGATTTGATTGGTTCTCATTACTAGCCACCAATGTTGTAGATTTGGATGACTTGAGCATTCCTATATTTATCAACTTGGGTTGTTCCAACATCAACATTTCTACAAATGCATCAAATATAGGCATAGTGAAGGAACTTCCCATGGTCAACCTATGAGTGTTGTAACTCAAAAAAAAAGATGCATACTTTGAAGGCAGCCTCTTCTACATGTGATGCATCAATTTATCATCCTTCATGGGACTACCATAATCTTTAAGTAGTGCTCTTAATTCATTGGCTTTGTTGAAATAATCTTGAATTGTGTCAAAATTCTTAAGATCCAATAGAAGTAGACCATCCTCAATTTGGAATCCCTTTTCTTCATCCACCTTACCATACAACCCTTCAAGTTTCTCCCAAGCACTCTTGGCATCCTTAAAGCTAGAAAAGTGGAAGAAGAGATCTATATGAACACACAACTTCTAATAATAACTAAAGCTTGATTGTCCTTAAATTGCCAATCAACTTGTACATCAACATATACATTTAAACCTTGTTCCATTAGTCTACTCCATACAACATCTTTCCATCTAGTATAATTGTGTGAAGTTAAAAGTGGAGTTTTACGTGAACCCATGATGCAAAGAATTAAAAAAGTACAAGACAAAAAGAGAGACACAAGAACACAAGACAAACCACCCCCCCCCCCCCCACAAATGAATGCTTCAAACACTTTATAGGTAGTGTATTTAGAATAGGCCACTTGACAAAATGGACAAAAGTGGACTTCTGATTTTGTTGTTTACAACCTCTTCTTGGAGTTCAAATATAGTACTTAGCAATGTAGCTTAAATGTACAATAATTTTGAAGTTTTATCAAAGAAATACAATGCATAAAACAAGGCCTAATTCTGAAAGTGGTATTTTTGTCCACACAAGTCTATAATCTAATTGCAAATCTAGAAGTGGATGAAAAATTAAGCACTTTCAAAAAAAATGAAACGTAAAAATATGTCTAGATGAGTCCAAACTAAGCTTTTAAGTTGAAAAAAATGAGATTTTTGATTTACAAAAAAATTCAGAAATAGAGATCTCAAACATCTTGCACCAATGTGTAGATCACAATATTCTACCTTGAAACAAAAAAATTCCTCAAAAAAAGGAGTCGGTATGAGGGAGATATCGCTATTTGAAAATAACCTCTGTAATTAATTTTCTTGAATCACCGTTGTCATGTCTTCGAAAATCAAATGACTCTAAATTTTACCTCAAATGTTTGATTTTGGTGAAACAAAAGTCAATTTAGGGGTTTTTTGGACCTTCTAAATATGATGCTAATATTTGATTTGCACCAGCAAGCTCCAACCTTGACTTGCAAAAGATCTCTCCTATTGGCCTAAAAGAACAATTTTTATCGTAGAATTTTAGAAATAAACTACAAATAAAAAAAGAATTGTAGATCCAAAAAGGAGAAGAAAATAAAAAATGCAGATCTAAAAATTAATTGCATAGATCGAAAAGATCATACCAATTTCACAAATCGAGCCTTTAGGTTATGGTTTGTAAAAATATTTTTCCTTAGATTTGACTATGGCTAGGTAGTCAAAATTATAGTCAAAATTCATCAAATCGATGCTCTTGATGTAATGGTGAGGTGCACTTTCTCTCTACATGCTCCTAATGAATGCAATACTCTAGATTTGAATTGAGGTCCTCCAAGAGGTGAAGCAAAAATGTCTCCAATGGTTATGTGAAGAGAAGCTCCCTTTTCTCTAATACCATGTAATAATTTTCCTTAGGGAAAGATCACCCAAGATTAAGAAGCTCAAGCACTAGCACAAAATGGACCAATAAAGTATGATTAGAATAACAATATGAAAATTTATTATTGACATACACACTAGGAGTGCCTGAATATAAAGACCTGATCTTTTACAACTAAATTAGAGAAGAATTTTGGTGTTTGAAGAAGCTATAACTAGTTTAGGTTACTACATTGGTATTAGATCTATTGACCTGCCATCATGTTGGGTAGATTAGACATTGAATCAGTTAGTTAATCATGTTTACTTCAAGTACCAAAAAGTAGTGGGACAAGAATATGGAGAAGCTTAAATTTTTTTTGAAAAGGTTGGATGAAAATCAAAAAAGGATGAATGAATTTATTTTAGACCCTACAAAACTAGACAAAGTGGCATGACATAGGAGGACTACATCATAGAACAAAGAGAAAGAGGAACAAGAGGTCTCTATAGTATCTAGAAGCCTCTATGATGAATTACCAATAGTTAGTGACCATCATATAGTTGACCAATGGCAGAGAAAAAATTAGACCTTAGAAAATGAATCAAAAAATTCATTTGATCGAAATGACTCCCAAGATCATGATGTTGATGGACATGTAGTCACCTTGGAAGTGGAAGTGTTTGAAGATATTGTTATATCAACAACTTCTATCTCACCAGTTGAACCGTCCTATGAGCTGCATAGCAAGAAAACCCTAGATATTCAGGTGTCCATAGATGATAGCATACATGATGCTACTTATCATATGGTGAGTGATATTGATTCAACCTCATATCACAATGCAGATGAATAATTGGAAGATATGTGTAGAAATGTTTTGTCACAAGGGGATCATCATTTAGCAAGCCAATTGAAGGTTAATGATAGGATGGTTGCCACAACCATTGAGCATTTTGATGGTGCTCGTCAAATGTTGGCCACCTATGGTTGGAGTATTACTTTGATAGATGAGCATGGTTATAGTTCTTTTTCCCTTATAGAGATACATGCACTCTAAGAAGTGATTGGAATGATCAAACAAAATTACCTACAACTACTTGTAGATATAGATTTTTTTCTTGAGCGGGATTGCATTTGTTATGCTGCATTGCAGGGAAAGGAGGAGAAGGTTGATAAGCTCACACATGAGCTTGAGGTTACTATAAACTCATTATAGAATGCCTAGGTGGTCCTTCATGAGTCATAATTATAGATTAAGAAGCTTATAGAGGAGTTGATTTTGGTACAATCTCCACTAGCTAGAGATATAGTACAGTTACATACAGAGGCAATTGATAAGGATCTTATATCCATAGGTTGTAGTGGTTATGTGGTTACATCTATCATAGATATAGGTACAAAAGTTTCAATTAGGATGAGTACCTTGGTTGTATTAATTTCTTTGGAGGTTAGCACCATGATAGTTGATATAGGAAAATTTACAAGTAGCTCTTGTATCACAATGGTGGATTCTCCTAAGAGTTGTCTGGTAGTACATGACGCTACTCTGTTATCCACATAAGGCATTTATAGAGTGTCATCTAGTTGGGAGTATGTCTCTCCCGTTGATTTGTTTCCATCTCTTGGAAGAAAATTTGTCACTTCATTCCATCTAGTTGATTATGGATGCCAGCCTATTATTTTTCAAAATTAGACAGATCAGCTATTTGATTCAAGTGTTGTTAATGATGAGCCATTGATAGAGGTTGGTGCATTTTATTGAAAATATATCATGAGGAGTGCCCATCACTTTTCTTTTGACCCACACATGGAGGACTTGATGATGCATTAGCATGGATTGGCTCTAGATTTATGTTATCCTTTATGGGATGGGTGTTCACAATCTTTGGAAGATGGGATTAGCGATTGCAAGCATCTGACTCAACTATTTGTGAGGAATTACTTGCAAGGACAATTGCCAGTTATACATCATATGTATCCAATAGGGTTTTCTACTCCTATGTCACAAAGTTTTCTTATGGGTACATGGTTACATCATGACTATGGTGTCGGTTGGCATGATGGTTTGGTTAGTTATCACATCCATGGGAGTTTAGCAAGAGTTGTAGAGAGATGTTGTGTTATAGAAACTTCCATATATTTTTATCGCTATATGGTGAATGGATGTGGGGTTTAATTATTTTGGGATCCTGGTGGAGATAGGTTTGACACAATGTATTAGATGAATCTCATTGGTTGGCTTCACCATTCCTGGCATGGTGAAGTTGAGTTCAGAATAGAGCAGAGGAAGTTAGAGGGCATTGGAGTGGTGCTTATGTATGAGAAACACCCTATTGCTTATAAGAATAGGAAATTAAGAGGTCCAAAGTAGAACTTCAATATATACGATAAGAAGATGTTAGCCATTATGCATGCTTTGGCTAAATTCAAGCAATATTTGGTAGGTAGTAAATTTTGTACCAAAACCAACCATAATAGCCTAAAACACTTTTTGGGGCAGCAAGATCTCAATGATAGGCAGAAAAAGTGGGTGAGAAAGTTACAGTCCTATGATGTTGATATTACATATTTTAAAGGGATACAAAATGTAGTTGCTAATGCTTTATCATGTAGGCCCCATTTGCGCTTATTGACAGATAAATCAGAGGATTGGAGAAACTTGATCCTTTTAGAGTATGAAAAGGATGCATGGACCACCAAATTCATAGATGGAACTATTTAGGATAGAAGTTACACCCTTGTGAATGAGCTCATCATTTACAAAGGGCAAATATTTTTGGTTCCAGGCTCAACAGTGAGGAATATGGTTCTAAAATCTTTTCATGATTCACCTATGGTAGGATATCCTAGTTTCCATAGGACATACCGATAGATTAGAGAGTGGTTTACATGGAAAGGGCTCAAACAAGAGGTACTTCAATATGTTAGGGAGTATCTCACTTTCTAGCATAATAAGCAAGAACACTCCTATCCAGTTGGTTTACTTCAACCACTTCTAATTCCTGATAGGAAGTGTAGTGTTTATCTATGGAATTCATCATAGGACTACTTAGAGCCCAAGGCAAGGACTACATATATATGGTTATGGATCTCCTTACAAAGTTTTCACATTTCTTTCCAATCACTACTACACATGTGGCAGAGTTACTCTTCAAGGAGATATTCAGACTACATGGCTTACCTCGGGGCATTGTGAGTGATAGAGACAATAGTTTTATGAGTCATTTTTGGCAAGACCTATTCGTGTTGTGTGTGACAAAGCTCACTCCAAGTACTAGCTACCACCCTCAGATAGATGGTTAGACAAAGATAGTGAATAAATAGGTGGAGGGATATCTCAAAAATTATATAGTATGGAAACAAAAGGCATTGTTAAAGTAGATTTATCTCAGTGAGTATTGCTAAAATACTATTTATCACATGTCTATTTAGATATCACAATTTATGGCCCTGTATGGGTATGAGGCACTCAATTTTATGGATCTGCTTTTGAGTGACAATATAGTGCCTAGTGTAGGTGATTTGTTACAGGAGATTCAAGACATTGTTAAGACTCTCAAGGATAATATAACCAAGGCACATAAAAAAAAAAATAGTATGTAGACCAGAAGAGGACAAAGAAAACTTTTGAGGTTGGAGATATGGTGTATCTTATGTTGTAGCCTTACCGTCAATCCATTGTCAAGAAGAGTGGTGCCAAGAAACATAAGCCACGATACTATGGTCCATTTAGGATTATTAGGAAAGTGGGAGAGGTGGCCTATGAGTTAGATTTTCTAGTCGAGAGCAAGGTGCACAACATTTTTCATGTTTCATGCATCAAGAAGGCACTAGAACATCATATTGTTCCTTCTACAGTCCTCACACCCTTGGATGATGAGGGAAAATTGATATTGGTGCCAGAGGCTATCATTGATTTTAGGGAAAGGAACTTGAGATGATGCACTATAAGGTAGTATTTGGTGAAATGGAAGGACCTACCAGTAGAGGATGGGACATGGGAGAATGAGGAGATTTTGTACCATCCAAACTTAAAGTTGCTTGAGAACAAGTAATTTAAAGGAGGGTAGACTATAATGTCCCCATCATTTTAGCATATTAGAGGAGTTCTTAGCCTTTACATTCTGAAGGTTAAGTGGAGAAATAAGAAGAAATTGATAAAATTAATTTCTTATAAAGTCAAAAAAAAGAAAGTGATTTGATATATAATTTATTTAATTCATTATAGAATGCATTAATTATTGAAATGAGGAAGCTTCTAGTAACTTGATTTTCTAGAAGCAGAATTAATTATTGTATGCAAGGGAGAAGCTTCTAGCAAGTGCATTAATTATTGGAAGGGGCAAACTTCTAGAGAACATGATTATTAAATATTTTATTTAATTATTGTATTGCAAGAGGGACGCTTCTAGTGAGTGCATTAATTATTGAAAAGGGAGAAACTTCTAGAGAATGCAATTATTAAATATTTTATTTCCTTCTACGAGGGTCAAGGAAAAGTATAAATAGAGGTGAGAGCTTCTTTTTTTATCATCCAATTTTGTGAATTGCATTTGATATCAAGTTGTGAGAAAAAACTAATGTTTTCAATTTTAGTTAGCCATTGGATATTGTCAACTCTTTAGTGTTACAACCATTTGAGCTGGTGAAATATCCATTGAATTTGGTATTTATGAGAGCTTCAATTCAAGAGTTATATTTGTGCTTAAATTGGAGAAAATATTTTGGCTACTATAGTACGCATGTATGATGTTGTGTTGCAGTATCTGTGTTTGATTCATTCCCATTCTCGAGAATCACTATTATCATTGTACTTCATCAGCATATGATTTTTGCTATGATAAATCAAAATCAAAATTTTGGCATTACTCTAGTCATTATTTTGCATCATGTTTCCATGTATTTGCACTGATAATACCAAAAGAATTGCACTTGCATATATGTTCCTTGTAAGAGGATACTATAGTGGTATCAGAGCTTGCTTGCAAAGTGCTTGAAAAAAAGTTGAACAACAAAATTAGAGAAGAATTTTGGTGTTTGAAGAAGCTATAACTAGTTGGTGTTACTACATTGGTATTAGAGTTATTGACCTTCCATCTTGTTGGGTAGATTGGACATTGAATCAGTTAGTTAATCATGTTTACTTCAAGTACCCAGAAGCAGTGGGACAAGGATATGGAGAAGCTTAAACAAATTTTGAAAAGGTTGGATTAAAATCATAAAAGGATGAATGAATTCATTTTAGACCCTGCAAAACTAGACAAAGTGACATGATATAGGAGGGCTACATCACAGAACAAAGAAAAAGAGGAACAAGAGGTCTCTATAGTATTAGAAGCCTGTATGATGAATTACTAGCAATTAGTGACCATCATACAATTGACCTTATGGAGAGCAAAAATCAAACCTTAGAAACTGAATCAAAAAATTTATTTGATGGAAATGAATACCAAGATCATGATGTGCATGGACACGCAGTCACCTTGGAAGTGGAGGTGCTTGAAGATACTATTATATCAACAATTTCCACCTCGCCAGTTGAGCTATCCTATGAGGTGCATAGCAAAAAAACCCTAGATATTGAGGTGTGCATAGATGATAGCATACATGATGTTGCTTATCATTTAGTGAGTGACATTGATTCAACCTCATATCACAATGCAAATGACAAATTGGAAGATTTATGTAGAACTATTTCATCACAACAGGATCATCATTTAGCAAGCTAATTAAAGATTAATGATAGGATGGTTGCCACAACCATTGAGCATTTTGATGTTGCTGATCAAATATTGGCCACCTATGGTTGGAGTACTACTTTGATAGATGTGCACGATGATATTTTTTTTCCCTTGCAGAGATACATGCACTCTGAGAAGTGATTAGAATGATCAAACAAAATTACCTACAACTACTTGCAGATACAAATTTTCTTCTCGAGAAAGATTGCATTTTTTATGTTGCATTGTAGGAAAAGGAGGAGAAGGTTGATAAGCTCACTCATGAGCTTGAGGTGACTATGGACTCATTGTAGAATGCCTAGTTGGCCCTTCAAGAGTCACAATTACAGATTGAGTAGCTTATAGAGGAGTTGATTTTGGTACAATCTCCACCAGCTGTAGATATTGTATAGTTACATTCAGCAGAAATTCATAAGGATCTTATATCCACAGGTTTTAGTGGGGATGCAATTACATCTATCACAGATATAGGTACAAAAGTTTTAGCTAGGATGAGTATCTTGGTTGTATCAAGTTCTCTAGAGGTTAGCACCATGATAGTTGATATAGGACAATTAATTGGTAGCTCTTATGTGACAATGGTGGATTCTCCTAAGAGTTGTGTTGTAGTACATGATGCTACTCCATCATCCACATAGAGCATTTGTAGTGTGTCATTTGGTTGGGATTATGGATCTCATATTTATTTGTTTCCATCTCTTAGAATAAAATTTGTCTCTTCATTCCATGCACCTAATTATGGATGCTAGCCTATATTTTTTCAAAATCAGAGGGATCAACTATTTGATTCAAGTGTTGTTAGTGATGAGACATTGATATGAATTTTATCGTGAATATATCATGAGGAGTTCCCATCACTTTTCTTTTGACCCACACAAAGAGGACTTGATGATGCATTGGTATGGATTGGTTCTAGATTTGTATCATCCTTTATGGGATGGGTATTCACCATCTTTGGAAGATGGGATTAGCAACTACAAGCATCTGACTTAGCTATTTGTCGAGAATTACTTGTAGGGATAACTTCTAGTTATACATCATATGTATCCAAAAGGGTTTTCTACTCCTATGTCACAAAGTTTTCTTATGGGTACATGGTTACAGGATGACTATGGTGTCAGTTGGCATGATGGTCTTGTTAGTTATCACATCCATGGGAGTTTAGCAAGAGCTGTAGAGAGATGTTGTGTTATAGACACTTCCATATAGTTTTATCACTATATGGAAAATGGATGTGGGGTTCAATTATTTTGGGATCCAGGTGATAGGTTTGACATGATGCATTGGATGGGTCTCATTGGTTGGCTTCACCATTTTTGGCATGGTGAAGTTGAGGTTAGAGTACTGTGGAGGAAGTTAGGGGGCATTGGAGTGGTGCTTATGTAGGAGAAGCACCCTATTTCTTATGAGAATAGGAAATTAAGAAGGCTAGAGTATAGCTTCAGCATATATGATAAGGAGATGTTAGCCATTATGTATACTTTGGCTAAATTTAGGCAATATTTGGTAGGTAGAAAATTTTGTATCAAAACCAACCATAATAACCTAAAAAAAAATTTGGGGCAGCAAGATATCAATGATAGGCAGTAGAAGTGGTTGAGAAAATTACAGTCCTATGACTTTGATATTACATATTTTAAAGGGATACATAATGTAGTTGTTGATGCTTTATCACATAAGCCCCATTTGAGCTTATTAACAAATATATCAGAGGATTGGAGACACTTGATCCTTGAAGAGGATGCAAAGGATGCATGGACTCCTGGATTCATAGATGGAACTATTCAAGACAACAGATACACCCTTGTGAATGAGCTCATCATTTGCAAAGGGCAGATATTTTTGGTTCTAGGCTTAACAGTGAGGAGGATGGTTCTAAAATCTTTTCACAATTCACCTATGGCAAGATATCATAGTTTCTACAATACATATGGATAGATTCGAGAGTGCTTCACATGGAAAGGGCTCAAAGAATAGGTACTTCAGTATGTTAGGGAGTGTCCCACCTGGCAGCATAATAAGTAGCAACACTCCTATCCAAATAGTTTACTTCAGCCACTTTTGATTCCTGATAGGAAGTGGGAGTGTTTATCTATGTACTTCATCATAGGATTGCCTAGAGCCCAAGGTAGGGGCTGCATATATGTGGTTGTGGATCACCTTAAGAAGTTTACACATTTCTTTTCGATAACTGCTACATACACTTATAGGAGATATTTAGACTACATGGCTTACCTTGGAGCATTATGAGTGACAAAAACAATAGGTTTATGAGTCATTTTTGGGAGGACTTATTCAGATTGTGTGCAACAGAGCTCACTCTAAGTACTAGCTACCACTCTTAGACAGATGGTCAGATAGAGATAGTGAATAAATGGGTGGAGGGATATCTCAAAAATTATATAGCAGGGCAACAGAAGGCATGGGTAAAGTGGATTTATCTTTGTGAGTATTGCTACAATACTACTTATCACATGTCTATTCAGATGTCACTTTTTATGGCCTTGTATGGGTATGAGGCACCCAATTTTATGGATCTGCATTTAAGTGACAATAGAGTGCCTAGTGTAGTTGATTTATTATAGGAGAATCAAGACATTTTTAAGACTCTCAAGGATAATATAACCAAGGCACAGAATCAACATAAGTCATATGTAGACCAAAAGAGGAAAGAGTAGACTTTTGAGGTTGGAGATCCACTATCAAGAAGAGTGGTGCCGAGAAACTTAAGCCATGATACTATGTTCCATTTAGGATTATTAGGAAAGTGAGAGAGGTGGCTTATGAGTTAAATTTTCCAGCCAAAGCAAGGTGCACAACATTTTCATGTGTCACACCTCAATAAGGTGCTAGGACATCATATTGTTCCTTCTACAGTGCTCCCACCCTTGGATGATGAGGGAAAATTTATATTGGTGCTAGAGGCTATCATTGATTTTAGGGAAAGGAAATTGAGGCAACACACTCTAAGGGAGTATTTGGTGAAATGGAAGGACCTACTAGTAGAGGATGCAACATGGGAGAATGTGGAGATTTTGCAGCATCCAGACTTAAAGTTGCTTGAGGACAAGCAATTTTAGGGAGGGCGGACTGTAATGTCCCCATCTTTTTCGCATATTATTGGAATTCTTAGCCTTTACATTCTATGAAGGCTAAGTGGAGAAATAAGGAGAAATTGATTAAATTAATTTCTTATAATGTCCAAAAAAAAAGTGACTTTATATTTAATTAATTTAATTCATTAGATAATACATTAATTATTGGAAGGGGGAAGCTTCTAGTAATTTATTTTTTTAGAAGCACAATTAATTATTGTACTGCAAGGGAGAAGCCTCTAGAAAGTGCATTAATTATTGGAAGGGGGAAACTTCTAGAGAATGCAATTATTAAATATTCTATTTCCTTCTATGAGGGTCAAGGAAAAGTATAAATAGAGGTGAGAGCTTCATTGTTTATCATCCAATTTTGTGAATTGTATTTGATATCAAGTTGGGCAAAGAAACCAAAGTTTCCAATTTCAGTGAGCCATTGGAGAACATCAACTCTTTAGTGTTGCAACCATTTGAGGTGGTCAAGTATCCATTAAATTTGGTATTTAAGAGAGCTTCAATTTAGGAGTTCTATTTGTGCTTAAATTGGAGAAAAGATTTTGGTTTCTATAGTACGCATGTACAATGCCGCGTTGTAGTATCTGTGTTTGATTCTTTCCCATTCTCGAACATCACTATTATCATCATACTTCATCAACATATGATTTTTTCTGTGATAATTCAAAATAAAAATTTTGGCATTACTGTAGTCATTGTTTTGCATCTCATTTCCATATATTTGCACTAATAATACCAAAAGAATTGCACTTGCATATTTGTTCCTTGTAAGAGGATACTATAGTGGTATCAGAGCTTGCTGGAAAAGTGTTTGACAAAATGTTGAACAACTAAATTAGAGAATAATTTTGGTGTTTGAAGAAGCTATAACCAGTTGTGGTTACTACAGTTTCATTATGTTTATGCATTGTGATTTTTTTGTGAGCCTGTCATATATTCAAGAGGATACAAGTTCCCATTAAGTTGCATTATTATTGTTTAGGTTAAAATACTAGATCTTGTTTAATATTCCAGCTTTTGAAAGATATTTAAGAAGATGTCTACACCAATCATTCATTTTAATTTTTTGTGTGATTTTTCTGTAGAAACATTATAAATATTGAAGCAGATTGTAGTTTTTATGGATTTGAAAAGACTCTCATTAGATATTTTTAGCTTCTTCCTTTGCTTTGTTAAAAAATTGGATGGTGTAGCCATCAATAGATGTATTTCATTATCTACTCATTTTTCATTGATGTAGATCTATTTTTTATGTGCTAGTTGCATAAGATTTGTACTTTGTAATTTGTTAATTTGGGTTGATTGTAGATTATGTGACTTTCTACTAACTTTGTTACTTGCTGCCAATAAGTTTCATTATTCATATTCTTGTTCTCATTTCAACATCTGTATGCTTTTACCTCTCCCACAACAAGATTACTCTGTGGAAGTTTGGTGGATTTTTTGCTTAATTAGGCTTATTTTTCTACATATGTATATAACTTATAGCTATATGTTAGGTTTTTCTTTTCCCAAATCATTACTTAAATATTATTTTTAATTTATATTTTGTTCATAAACTCTTTTTTGACTTTTTGTATTGACTACCATTTCCAAGAATATAGGAAGATTAATCCTATCAATAGTGATTATTATATAGTTTAGTCATTTATTTTGCATTTGCAAAGATTTTAAAGTTTGGACATGTTAGTAAAAATAATTTTCAACTTGATAAATATGATGATTATATTTAAAATTCAAGAAACATTTTATTCACTAGAGTCCTAATAACATCTTCAAAGTGAATATTCTACATAATTATTTTCATATTTATCTCTTAGGCCATTTTCTAATCTATAGACTCACATGATAAATTAGAAAAGCCAAGCAACCCAATTGAAAAAAGTCAAAATTTGAATGAAAAAAATACTATATCTAAAGTTAACATTGTGAACTTGAAGTGAAACAGTTGCCACAAACATGGCCCCTCATGTGTCCTAGATCTTCATTCACTACTAAAAGTCTTTAAATCCATGTTGATAGTAATAGCAAAGACATCCATGTTGATAACAATAGTAGAGACTCTGAAAACAAGGCATATAATATGCCTTATGTACATCTTTAATATACTACCTTTTAAAATGTAAAATATAGGTTGTCTCTTTTAATAATAAAGATTAATCACAATGTGTCAAAGTTCTCAATAGAAAATAGAAAAGTATTTGAATAGGGCCATAGAGGTAGAGGGAGAAATATAAAGAACATAATTGGGATGTGATTTAGATATTTAAGAGTATTATATTTTAAAAAATAAGAAATATTTTTAAAATATTTTAGAAATAACAAATTTGAAATGAAAGACATTACAGTAAAACTTCTTTGTAAACATAGTGTTTTAATTCTTAAATGTACAAGTATATATGCTATTAATCTTTAGGAGGCCTCATTTATGAAGTCCTTGTTTGTGTATTCTCAATAATCATGGTGTGTTTTTGTTTTCTTTCTAATTTTGTACAAAGTTATTTAAAAGAAAAATTTTCCAACAAAATCTCAATAGCTAAAATTTATTACCAATGCAATCATGTTATGTTTATAAGAGAGAGTGTGACCAAAATTTATTACCAACATAATTGTGTTATGTTAATAAGAGAAAGTGTGTTTTACAATAAGTTATTATTGATATATTTAAATAATATGAATTACATTAATAATTTTTATCAATAAAATATATTACACTTCATTATTTATTATATGATACAAAGTATCATGATATTATTTTTATAACATAATATAAAATTATTAATATAAAAATTATATATCACATAGGACCAATAGCCATATACAAATATATTTAGATAAATTATGTAAATTATGTTTTAAGCCAATATTTTTACATTTGTAAGTAACTAACCAAAGAGAATAATTGTAAAATGATATTCTATAAGTATTTTGTAATTAAAAATAAATATTTATTTAAATATATTATTATATTGTAAAAGAATAATAATAGAAATAAACATAAAAATACATTATTAAATAATAAGTAATATTAGATGTTTATTATATTATTTTTTTATTTTAAAAAAATATATAAATATGTGATATTTGTAAAAAAAAGTTCACATGAATTATGACAATTTATTTTATACTGATTATCTCATACATAATTATTTATAAGATATTAAGAAAAAAATTTCTTTTCATCAATCTATAACATAATCTTCCACAAATTTATAAGAAATCTTAATTTAGGAATCTAAAATTTTCTCTTCATTTAAAATGATTAAAAATAATTATTCAACAATTCTTTTTTTGCCATAAATTGAAACATACATTTAAAAATTTATTACCAATTTTATAAAAAAATCCTCAACAAAATGCCCACTTTGTTGCCACGAAACAATATAAGGGAAAAATATTATTCAACATACACAAATATGTGACACATGACTCACTAAAACCCAAAAAGTGTGAGCTAGGCTGGGTTAGATGTATTTAATATTTCATCCTGATGTATTTTCATACATAGAAAATTACTTCATTTAGGAGTCAGATACATAGTGAACCATTGCCAAAAGTAGAACAATGATAATGTGAATGGATGAATGCCAAAAAGAACAATTACCAAGAATTTTTTGTGGTGAATAAATACATGACATGACGTAGGGTATCCTAGCTCATAAGCTTGCTGACACGTCTCAGACAGGTGGTACTAACTTTAAGATAAGTATTAACGCAACCATATCATGCTTGTTTTTTTAATTTTATTTTGAGGAAAATTAATTTTCACCCGTACTAAAAATAGTATGTTTTAATGAGATTAAAAATAAAAGTGATTTATATAATCATATACAATTAAAAACACTTATATACTATAGAATTTGCATTTAAGTTTTTGAATCTTGCAATATGATTAGTTGAATTAATTGAAAAATGAAACTAAATAGAGAAAATAGTATCCTACCTTTGGGGAAAGTACTAAAGTGAAAGATTGCACAAGCTAGGGAATAAATGCAAGGATAAATTTGGGGCTAAATTCCATACAACATGACAACAAATAAGATTATACAATCTTGATTTGCACTTACCTCTAGTGATGACTTGCATAGATGAAATAAGTAGAATGAATATAAATTTTCTTGGGCTTACTTGCAAGTAAATTTTCCCATAAATGACTCAAGTATTTGTGGAGAAATAGCTAGAAGTGAATTTAAGACATTTAGCAGTGCTACTAGACCATAGCTAGTAACTCTATAGACTTTCATACTTTTAAAGTACACATCTTATCATTACATCTTTAAAGGTCTTTTTGATGGGCAGAACACAAGTACAAGGGACATCATTTATTTTGAAATGTTTACTTATTTCAATAATCAATCTAACTCTAAGGTCTTGTGTTTTGTGTTATAAGAATGGAGTAGTAAGGTGGTCTATATGAACATTTTTCTTAAAGGGTTTTCTTGACCATCTACACATGTATAATAATTAAATCTCTTAAACTGATTGAAATTATTTGGGATCTTCAATACCAAATATAATTCTAATATATTTGTTATCATTTTTCGTAAAATAGGTTATAAAGAAGTGACCACAAATATAGGCATCTAATGGTGTACTCAATTCTAGTCTAAATTGTAAAATATTGATAAAACCATAATAATTTATAGAGCAATGATATCTCATAGACATGAGATTTGAAGTGTTTTGACATAAATATTGAGAGTTGAAAACATAAGAATATTGTACTACTTGTGCATATTTTACACACTAACTACAACTAAAACCACTTTTTAGTCTTTCACTAAGTTATTCAATGTAGAGAGCATGGAACAAATATATCATCACTAATTGAGAGATCAAAAGAAATATTATGATTGTTTTATTGATTTATAGTGCACTTATTGAGTCATCTAACAAGATTATATTCATTGAAGTTTCTTAGGCTTTGTAAGAATGTGTGTAAGGCAATAAAATATTAAGTGAAGATATAGAAGCTCAAAGAGTAGTGCAAGAGAGGCAAATATGGAAAGGAAATGAAAGAATATAGGAAGATCTAGAAGGAAAAAAAATAGTACACAAGAGATGGAAATGATCAAATGATTGATTGGGTTTGATAATGGAAACAATAGATAATGAATGTGGATGATATAGATATGTCTAAATATATAGGAAATGCATGATAACTAAGAGATGTGCAAGAGATAAACTATCAACCACAATAGGTGGAATCACATGTCCACCATAGGTGGATCATCCTCCATTGTAGATTGAAGTATGTGCAACAATGTGATAAGAGAAGTAAAGGGAGATTTTACACATTAAGTTGAATAAGATAGAAACTATGTACTACAGTAAGATGTGAACTCCTAGATATCCACAATGTAAAATAGTATGTAATACATTATTTTATGTAAGTTTCATTAAAAAAATATTAAAATTTTTAATTGATTATATTAATAACCTCTCACACAATATCACAATGATAGAGGAAAGTATTGATGGCTCCCACTGTTACGAGCTCTAAGGTTGCTCACACTCTCATTGTGCACTTTTTCATTGTTGTGCTTCATCCAGTACTTGTGGTGAATGTGAATGCAACCTCTACTCAAAACATTAATTCCAAAGTATTTGGTTACTAGTAGGCAGTGAAGTAGTTTTGGCCTCTCCCTTTGTGCCTTAAGTCCCCAAGTTTGGGTTGTCTTGTTTTTTGGGTCTTAGAAAGGGATCTCACTCTATGTGTCCCTTTAAAAATAAAGGATTTCATGCTTTTATTGTGCCTTTGACACCTTTCCTATGTTGCTTTTGTCCCACTAACTTCGTTTGTCACTAGGGTTGGTGGTGATACAATTTATAGGTCTAGGGTTTTTGGCCCAACCTTCCCAATTGCATGCTTGGGTCTCAAAATAGTGAGAGCCCCTTCTTTTGGTTGCAATCCATATTTACCACTCTCTTATAGTTTTTTTATTTCTGACACTATGTCTTCAGAGTTTTTTATTGCTGAAATTGAAATTGCTTAAGATAAAAATGTTGTCTTGTGTGATTCATTAGTTTGGAGGATAAATTTATGTTAATGGTTAAGCAAGATATTCCAATTTCCACCCTTTATTTGAAATGTTTAATAAGCTTCAGATATATGTGTAAGTTTCATTTCATATTTCCCTCTTCATCCATGGGTTGGTTCTCTTTTATAGGAAGTGGGAGAAGCACTTGGCTATTTTCTAATCGATGATGTTGAATCTCCAATATTTATTAGTCCACCTTTTCCCATATTCTTGATGAGATGGATGTTTCTAAAGGGTTACCTATTAATATTTTTATTAATTTTTCCAAGGTTAGTTAGGTTCAAATTTTATACTATGAATAGGTTCCCTGTAGGTATAGGTAATCTTTTAAAGCTAGTCATTCAACAATTGAATGTGGTTTTTTTAAAAATGGTCAACCTTGTGGTGGAATGGTGCTTTTGATGAAACATTATATGGTGGAGAAGATTTCTAATAGGAGTTTCATCTAGGTGGTTGTGCAAGACTCTTTTTGTTTTGTGGCCACTTCTTTGTCTCATTTGGTTACTATTGGTGGAACTATAGAGGGTATTGTTATTCTCTAGAATGTGAGTGGGAATGTGGCTTGGTCTTCTACTTCCAATTATAAAATGTGTGTGGGGATTCCGTCCTCATGTCTACTTCCTCTAATAGTGATATGACTATAAGTATTGGTAGATCATTTCCAATATCATGCATATAGGGAGAAATTGTGATATTAATTCTGAGATGATGGGTGTTCTCTCTTCCATTTTTCAAGATGTTGGTTTTTGAATGTTGGGCTTTTTTGTGTGGTAGGATGCACTTGGAAAGATAGAATAGGGTTAGAAGAGGGTTGGATTACTATGAAAGGAAAAAAACTAAGATCTTTATGCCCTCTTCAAACATGAATCTTTTTTTTTTACAAGGATAATGATAAAGGTAAATTTTAATGATTCTTGTTTGTGGGTGATTGGTTAGAGTTTTCCCTTGTCCTTTTTGTGGTTTTTGGTTTTTAATTATTCATTTTTTGTGGATTTTTTAGGTCATGGGAGACTGTTGTTGAAACATCTTCATGTATACCAAGTTCTAATAGCTAATTGAGTTGGTCTTGAGGCTTCCTCAATGTACAATGAATAATATATGACCACATTACTATATTATATTACACATTACTTATCCCAAAATAAATTCCAATACACAGTTGATCTTATAGTTAACTTTCAAGACAATCTCAAATATATAGATGAGTTGTCTAAATAATCATTTAGCTTATTATCTGAATTTAGAGCTTCAACATATGAAAATATCCATATGACACATTAGAAGAAATGCCACTTTCTAATAGATCAAATTAGAAGCCATTGCTACACATTTTTAGAGAATATAGGCATTCAAAAAAAAATTGTAACACTTGGTAAAATAGTTTACTGATTAATAGAAATAACTTTCAAAGACCAGAGAATGGCACAACTAAGTCCAACAACCGATTACAATACAAAATGCATTTTCCTTTATCCAACTATATTTTTTCAAGTGAAATCCTTCTGGAAAACACAAACAAAACCCTATCACCAAGAATAATACAAATTTTATTATCAACTATGTACCACCACCATTGAAACACAAACAATGAGATGAAATAAAGTTTTGGACCTAAGAATACAACATAGGCACATACTTCTTTCTTATGAACAATGATATATGTGAAATTATTTACAATAAAACATCCAAGACCTCTAAGAAGATACATAATAATATATTTCCAATAGTATAAGAGAAAAAATGGACAATTTTCCCTTGATTTTTTATTATTACTAGGATGGTCATATCAGAGCTTCTTAGAAGTCTAGGAGTTGGAGTTTAAATATTTGGAGTGCTTTTGAAATAGATTTGATGTTGAAGCAATGGTATGCTACACTCTTTTTATCATTGAGAAAAGTGTCTTCTTTATTTACTTCATAAACTCCTCCATTTCTAAATCTATACCTTGGAAGACATGTTCCTATTTATCCTCATTAGATCATCATCAACTCCATTTTGAGATGCTTCCTTGTCAAGATCCTATCAAAATATTCAAAGCGGGAAGTGATTTTTTCAAACCACAATGATAACTTTAGGAAATTACATCGTTAGGTAAAAAATCTTACAATCCTTCAACAACTTTGTCCTCCACCTGGTGACTTTGAGCTTCATGCACATTTTAGGATTACCATTTAGTGAGAAATCCATGCTTTGCAATTATGAGGCCATTTTATAAATTTGGACAAGGTTATCCTTTGATAAAATGAATTGTCATTAAGAGACTACTTGAAGTTGGGTAGCATAATGGTTTCATTTCCTAATAGACACCACACTATTGTAGTGCAAGATGATCTCTTGGATCTAGTTACTACTCTATGCCTCTACTGAATCTATCTAATCTTGTATAATATTCACCTCTCTCCCAATATATTTTCTAAATTTTCCCTTATCCAAATCCTTTCTAATGGTGGGAGTTGCACGTTAGAGTCCATCAGGCCCATGTGATTATTTATATTTGTAGTTAGTTGACCAATCTAGACCTTTAGTTCTTTATTGATTTTCTCATAGATGTGTAAAAACACAAACCTATGTCACCCTTTTGTAAAGGAAAAGGCTAACAAAAATTTAACTATTCATCTTCAAAGGCATAAAATTGGTATTATTATTTTGAATTTGGAAAATAAGAAAACTAATGAAATGTGTTGAAATGAATAAAGTTTAGGATTATAATTTTTAATAATTATTTGGAATAAGAATGGATATATTTTAATAATTTTTATAGATTTTTTTTTAAGTACTAAAAAAATTGAAAATTAGGGGTCTAGTTCCCACCACAAAACAATATGGAATTAAAATTTTTTCCCTTTGATCTCAGACTATGTTATAGATAACATATATATCTAAAACAATCAAAACTAAAAATTGGCTTAATACCTATATTTTCTCTTTTATAAGGATTGAAATTTCAACTCACCTAAAATAGATAGTTTTCATCTCCCACCACATTTTTCAAAACAAATCTATTCTAAATAGGAGAAAAATTATACATTCTAGAAGAGGACTCTCTCCTCTAGAATGTCATATAATTTTTAGAATTTTTTGATATGATCTAATATATTTTTCTTTAACAAAACTGACACCTTTCCGAGTATTAAAATATGTGGTTGTAGAATTTTTTAATTAAAATATACTATGTCTATTTAAAACACTATAAACTCTATATGAGAATATTCTTGACTCTGAACTCTATAAAATGGTGTTTACATATTATTATAAAGTATCATAAAAAATAGTAAGAATTATTGAAACATTACTTTTTTGAAATAATTTTATTTCTTTAGTAATTGGATACAAACTAGTATAAAACATGCATTTAATAGACATTTCCAATTGGAAAAGTGTGAGAGCATATATATAACTTAGATAGAATAAATTTATTTGGATCATATGTTTTTAAAAAAATAGATTTTTAGATAGAATTTCTCAAATTCAGTCATTCTGATAAGTCAGTCTAAAAAGTGACATAGTTTTGTACTTTGACCTAGACAACTTTTCTCTGCTCACCTTGATGACATAAGCACAATGTTTTTTTATTCTATAGTCCTAAAGTTGCATGGTTGCTTCATTCTTATCTATTGAAAAGATTGTAACTTGTGGAATTCTAACCTCTTGAACATCCATACAAATAGTGTACAGTTTTTTAACACTTCTATGCTTTGGTTGATCTTGGAATATTACCAGTAATTTTGAGAAGTCCTCTAAAAAGTTTTCATTTATGTTCTTTGTCCAATGGTGTACCTTAACCATATTGGTAATGCTAAATTTATCAATCAAAGTTTATGTTTCAAGTGGTTTGGAGGTGGAGTTGTGTTATGTATGGAAATTGATGTACTAGGGAGGAAGGAGGTGAATGATTTAATAACTAAGTTGACTATGAGATTTCTCTAAGTAGGAGTTGATGCAATGTCTTGAAATATACCTTCCTTATGAATTTTAATAGGTGCATGATTATTTTCACGTAATGGTATATCTCACGATTCATCATTAATTATCCATTTTTCATCAAATTGTATCTTCTTCCTTGACCTATATCTCTGTCATGTTTGGCCTAAATTTGAGTAGGAGCTAGAATTTGTTAATAGGGGAAATGGAAAAGGGATGGGTTTTCTATTTTGAAGGGGAAAGATGATACCTCCATTTCCTTTTGAATTTTAGAAGGTTTCATCTGTCTTCTTATGGTCATTTCATTCTTTCAACCTTTTAAACATATTTTTTAATTGTTGTCACTTCTTTAAACTAAAACAAATAAGAACTTGCCAAATCCTTATCTAATATTGGGATCTAAGAAGGTTAATTTATTTAGGGTGAAGGTCATTCACCAAGTATGCATGCTTTGATCATCTCCTAGTTCGTACATCTATATAGCTTTCATATTGGGCTCCATGTATGTATCTTCTAGCATAAACTAGTATAGCCTTAGTATTGTAAATTTTAAAAGTTTTTCCCTAATAAAGGAAGGGTTTATTGCCTTTGCATCATTATGCATGTTTTTGGAACCTTCTCAATATTGTATCCTTTACCAAATAAATGTTATTCTTAAATAATTTGAGATTCTTACCTTTGCTTATTTAGGAAATTGTCCCAAATGTACTCTACTACAAGGGAATGCAAAAAATTAAACCCATCAAAGTCCTAATCCTCTCAGTTAGATTTAATATAGCTTTTATTTCATACAAGCACATTTTTAGTTGTGTCATATCTTGATGAGGTAAGTAATCCATACTTGTTAAAATTCAACTTTCGAAGCTCAACTACTTGTCTACAAATATCATCTTATCACTGGGGTGCATGAGATGTCTAGAAGGTGTTATATGGAAGCCATCAAAATTGATACATTTTTATTGAGATATACACAATGTTTCCTAGTTCCACCCTCTCTCTTGTTTCCTATAGATCTACTATCATGTCAATTTATTTACAAAGAATTTTAAAATATCATATACAATTTCATGGATCACTCTACAATAATGCTTCTTTCCCTCCAATTCTTGCTAGATGTAATTATTATAAATTACGATTTCACCTAGCTACAAGTTCTTTACTCGATTCAATCTTGGAAACATATTTTTGCAAAATTCAAAAAATGGACCAATGTCCACTAGGCCCCTTTGATAAGTTCTCATAAAAGAGTGTGACTAATTAAGGTCATCAAATCTACCTTTCATTTATTATATTGATTATAAAGAAAAAAAACATCTAGGGGTAAAAATCCTTGCTATTGGGAAAAAAAAATTACACCGCTCAATAGAGTAATGGACTTCATGAGGAATGAACATGAAGAAAGAACTCCATATACATCTTTCCACTTATGCAACTGAGACATATAATTTTAAAGGAGTAATATTAGGCAATTCATCAACTATACTTTCTTTTTCACATCAAAGAGATATAATCAGAATTCAAATGGCCAAGTCTTTCATGTCATACATTTGAATAAATATTAGTATTCAAAGAGTACCTTGAAGTAGGAAAGTCATAGATTTTAAAGAGGTTACCATTATCCATTCATACATTATAAAAAATTTGACTAATCTTAGGGTCAACAATATATCACATGCCCTTTTAAATTTCAATCTTATAAGATCTTGAAAAAACATAGCAATAGAAAGAAGATTTGATTTTAATTTAGGAATATAAATAATATCATTTATGTTTTCCATTAAGAACATTCACATAACCTAAACCCTCACCTTTACAACTATGACCATTAGCTAGTTGAGTAGAAACATTTGAAATATTAGGCTGCAAAGAATCAAAAACTTATTTATGAGAAGTGACATGTTTTGATCAAGTAAAAATAGTTTTAAAGGACCTAAAACCTTTTACAAAGTAACCAAAAATCTAAAGAAAAGAGCATAAAAGCTAACATTTAAGTCTAAAAGCATAGTTCACCATATGACAGGCCTCCAGAAAGAACAAAGAAAAATAGAAAAATAGGAGGCCAACTAGAAACAAAAGTGAAAAGATAGCAAAGGGACAAAAAAAAACCAACACCTGAACAACTAAATAGTCTTCAACAAGTCAGTAGCCTGGTCTACCAAGATGTGCATATTCTCAATAGTCTCCTTCACTTCTTCCATCTTTTTCATCTCCTCTTTCCTCTTAGAATGAGCCTAAGTGCATTTACTAGGTCCCTAGATCTCAGCAATAGTAGGGGACTCATGTCCTTTATCTTTCTCATGCCTTTTAAGGAGCCTACTCACATTATCTACCATATTCTTTAATGAATTACTATTATTATCAATCATTTTCTTGACCATCTTTTCAATATTATTCACCTTGGCCTCCAGGCTTGTCACCTTCTTCAAATTATCACTATTAGCCTTCTCCAATACCTTATTTTTGGCTTCAATCCATGGAATTGAGATGTGCCACTATTAATAATCCATTCAAAGGCCTAGAAAATTTAAAGCTATGTATAAATGCATAATAAGATTGAGGGCCAAGAAAAAAATTATTAACATGTCAATATTTCCCACAATATATGTAACTGGCATTGTTCTTGTGATTATTAGAGTTACTACTATTACGATTATAAGACATGATCAAATTTTTTATTTGAATGATTATGATTATTATAATTATTAGGGTGATTGGTTGGTCCAAAATTGAGATTATTATTTTGATTTTTAGACATGAATGTGTTTTCATTTCTTTTAAAAGTACTAAACTAAATTAAGTTTTCTTCTTCTTGACATAATGAATTTTGAAAAATAACACACTAAGACATTTGTGGTCAATTTTAAACCTTTATTTTTGACAAAGGCCTTTTTTGCTTCTAAAATTCAATTTTATTTTTTTTATGAGCCCGATTTGGTCAAAATTTTGACCAAATCAAGCTCAATCAGGATCATAAACAAAAAAGAGCCTGATTTGGTCAAAATTTCAACCAAATTAGGCTTATTAATTCATAAGCAAAAGAAAATTAAAAAGCAAGAGATATTCTCACTATTTGGTAGGTTTGGAGGTCTGTGCATGCTGGAGCTAGCTAGTTTAGGTGAGTGTGTTTTTTAAGACATCAATGGACCACATTTGCTGCACATTTACCTTTTGCCTTGACATTTTTTAGTAGGTTCTTTCATTGATGACATTTTGAGGAACGTGATTCAACCATTG
Source organism: Cupressus sempervirens (assembly GCA_028749045.1). NCBI lineage: Eukaryota > Viridiplantae > Streptophyta > Pinopsida > Cupressales > Cupressaceae > Cupressus > Cupressus sempervirens. The sequence continues at coordinate 641,415,739 of CM053787.1, read as the reverse complement.
CATTTTGTTAGCACTAAATAGGTATGTGCTCGATTCACTATTTGATGTAGGAATTTTGTTAATTTGGTAACATGTATTGGTAATAACATCCCTTTCCTTGTATTTATATTTCAAAATCACCCCATAGACAATACTCTTATCTTAGGTGATTCATTTCAAGAGGTTTCTTGCAATGATTGATAAACATTTGATTATTCCCAAGAGAAATTACTATTCAATGAGGTTTCTTGCAATAGTTTTTCAAATTTTCCCTAGTTGGTGTTTCTAATTGAGCTAAAAATTAGGAATTTCTATTTGTTGGTTAAGTTTGAAAAATTGGTTATTGAGCTTTTGGCAATTTGATGTGTCATTTCTTGGCAAGTTTATGTGAGTTTTCTAGATGCTTCGTGGTTTAATTGAATGATCAGTTCTTACTATAGTTTCTTAATTTTGATAATGTAATTGAAAGTAACTCCATTTTTTGAAGGTTTTCAAGTAATATTATACCCATTTTTTGATTAAGTGGACATGGTGTCAAACCCTCACTCTACTTAGTTAATATTTTCTTAATACAACACCTCAATCTATTCTTATATATCAACAAGGATATTTCAGACTTGTAAATGTTGTCCAAATGAAATGGTTAGTCAAATTCATATGAAGATCTACACCGATAGCATCATGAAGCTACATTCAACCACATGGATAATATAAAATAACATATAACCACCCCCCTTTTAAAATGATCATTATAAGAAAACTTTACACCACACAATAAATGATAATATTTACCCTTTATAAATCAAAGTGTTTTAATGATACAAGATATTTCATTCTAAAAGATAATCATAGGTCCCTTCTATGTATGCCCATTCTTAGAAAATGAGATACTACACAACAAATGATAATGATCTATCTATTCTATGTAAGAAATTTAAGAAAATGAAGCACTATGTATAATAAAAGTTAACCATCCCCTCTTTTATCTATGACCATTCTAAGAAAGTAACATGTGACTTAAATTGGTAACTATCAAAATTTGATCTCTTAAAAGCTTGAATTAATAATATGATGATGAATCATTAGATTATGATAAAATATAGTTAGATTATGATAATCTTATTTGCATATGTCCAAGTAGATAATTTATTTTGAAAAGTTGAAGTGAGCAAAGTCCCATGCTAGTAGATAAAAAGATTAAGTGGATAGCTCATTTTTGGGAAACATTCTTGTTTATATGTTGCTCTCTTTCTTCATTATTCTTACAAACAACCTTTTATAGCCAAAAGAAGCCACTTGACAATGAATTCAACAAATAATTACTTCTCCACTGATCATGAAGCCACTTTTAAATCTATGCAAACACCAACTAATCCCCTCCTTGTTTCATAAAAAATGTCCATTCTCTATACATATCTTCATTGTTTCCCTCTAGGCTTTAGATTCATAGCACTATTATTGCACTATTATCTACTATTTCCAACCTATCTTTCAATGCTCAATTAAGGGTGATAGGGTTTTTGGGTTTCCATGTCTTCTTCTCCACTTGTTAGAAACCACCACTTTTCCAATTCACCAACTCGGGATACCCTTTCCACCTAGCATATTTCTCACTCATTGTTTAGCTACTTTGATTGGTACTCAAGGCTTTCTCGACTTGAGATTTCTCCAAAAATACCAAAGACCTACCAAGTGGCCTCCATGGTGATGCAAGTATGGGGTGTTATATGGGTAAAATGACACACTTGTGTCACCCTTTTGTAAAGGAAAAGGCTAACAGAAGTATAACTATTCACCTTAAATGACATAAAATTGGTACTATTATTATTAATTTTGAAATAAAGTAAACTAATGAAATGTTTAGAAATGCATGAATTTTAGTATTATAATTTTTGATAATTATTTGGAATAAGAATTGATATATTTTGCTAATTTTTACAGATAAGTTTTTAGGTGTTGAAAAATGCTGAAAAAATGAGGGGTCTAGTTCCCACCACAAAAATATATGGAAATAAACTTATTTCACTTTTATCTCGAACTATTTTATAGGTAACATATATATCTAAAACAATCAAAAATAAAAATTGGCTTTAGACCTATATTTTCTCTTTTATATAAATTGAAATTCTGACTCACCTGAAATTGATAGTTTTCATCTCTTGCTATTTTTTTAATAACAAATCTATTCTAACCATGAGAAATATTATATATTATAGAAGAGGACTTTCTCCACTAGAATGTCATATAATTTTTAGATTTTTTTGATATGATTTAATATTTTTTTATTTCTCAAAACTGACATCCTTTTGAGTGTTAAAATATGTAGCTGTGAATTTTTTTAATTACAATATACTATATCTAATTAAAGCACTATAAACTCTATAGGATAATATTCTTGACTATGACCTCTATAAAAGGGTTTTTATATGTAATTAAAAAAATTTCATAAAAAATAGTAAGAGTTATTGAAATGCCACTTTTATGAAATAATTTTATTTCTTTAGTAATTTGATACAAACTAGTATACAACATGCATTTAATAGACATTTCAAATTGGAAAAATGTGAGACCATATATAACTTAGCTATAATGAATTTATCTAGATCATATGTTTGAAAAAAATAAATTTTACATAGAAATAAGAAGATTAAGTCATTCTGATAAGTTAGCCTAAAAGGTGACACAACTTTGTACTTTTACCCATACAAGTTCTTCTCACAAACTCTTCAACTTGGCTTCTTCTAATCCTTACCAAACATATCACAATCAATCCTACAAGACTCCCAAAAGGCTAGACACTAGGTGGTTGGCCTTTTCCTCATGTCACACTCACCTCTTCCTAGTATCTCTACCTATCTCTTCAACAATACAAAACAACTACCCCTCTTGTCACACAACACCCCCACTCCCTTACACCCTCCAGGATCTTTCACAAACTCCACACCCAAAATGCTTCCAAGGGGCTTGCCTCATCCCAAAAAAATTTATTTTAAACATTTATAAGGTTTCATGCATTTTAGTGGGCTCGATACACCAACCAAACAAAATGACCTAACAAGGAGCCCTATTTTGGGGTTTTAGACAAAAAAATAAAAATCCTTTAAACAAAAGCCTAAATTGATGGAGGATTAAGAAACCTATTATTGAACCCTATTAAAATTCAAAAGAATAACTTCCAAAATCATCATTAAAGCACTCAAATAATAGGCCCTAGTTGAGGGCTAATAGGCCTAACTAGCACAACAAATTTTAAACTCACAAAAACTTGAAAGAACTTGAACAAATGAACTTAGTAACACATTTACCTTATCATATGCCTTCAAACTTCCAACTTTTGGGCTCCTAGTCGATGTGGAGATAGCTAGACTTTCAAACCCTTGCTATAATGAGGGTTTCATTGCTCTTTCACCTACACAAGCAACCTTGTCAATATCTTGCTCCTTATACATTTGTCAAAAACTTTTTTTCAATACTTTCTAGTCTGATTCATGTTAAACTCGCATAGGGATTGCTGGGAAAATTCAAAAACTTAATTTCACTAACTCCAACCTTTTTCATCTTACAAAATTTTGATTCTACTCTTGTTCCACAAGGTGTCATGAATTTCCAATAGTGGAAATGAAAGTTATGTTGCATTTTGAAAACATTGTCCAGTTACATAGCAAAACTGACAACTTACAAATTGGAATAAGTATGTACACAACTTGATGAAAAAAATTGTAACCTATACAAAAAAAAATCTTAATAGGGTATGTGCAGGATCATTGTGTGCCAAAAAGTGGCGATCTGAAAAATCTGTAGTTCTGAAATATCTCAAACCATTTCAAAATCTATTCCAACTTTTTTCCCACCCACCCTGATACTAAATGAAAACAATTAATATCTTTATAAGGTCTACTATATCTTTTGATACCAAACCTATATGGTCAACTTTAAAAACATCCTAAAAATGTGCTTTTGGCCTATTTTTATGTGGTTTTTACTTGGAACATGTAGCGAACAAATTTTTTTCACCAAAATTTGATGAAATGAAAAGGGTTTCTTAAGAATGTTCTTATCTTTCCATAAATGTAAGGTTTGTCAAATTATGAGTTTAGTAAGTAATTATTTCTTATTTTCTAATGGAGTTACATATAAAGTGCTAAGTGACACACTACTTGAAAAACAACTATTACTTTCAATTGGTACAACATTTTTTAAATCCAAAAGATGCATCACATTCTATGTTTCTTCTACTATAAGAAAAAAATATTGAAAACTTGAATTTTGCAGAGTTTTGAATTAATTAAGGTGGTTAGACACAAGATTTTTTTATTCCAAAAATACTGAAGTCAAAAATTAGTTATTAATTATTTATTTAGAATAAAAATAACCAAAAATATATGTCACATCCAAGCATGAGTCTACTACTTATATCTATAATATTATTAAAAATATGATCATTTGATTTTGATTAAGGTGGTTAGACATATGTCTACTTCTCATTTTTGTTTTGAATTTTTTGTAATATTGCATTAAAATTCAAAATTTTGACCAATCAATTTTTTATTTTTTTTGAGATAAGTCCTAGTAGTTTAGAAACTAGATTCAATTTTCTAGAGATTCTTTGTTCTCGACTTTTTGATATAAACTTAATAACATGTAGAAAATTGCACATCAAGTTGACATAACCCTAATTGTTTGATTTTTTATTGCCATTTATGAGCATAGTTTAGTTAACCATGATCGTCCACATACCCACTACTATATCTAACTCCTATTTACATTAAACTTTCTCCATCAATCAAGAAAAACATGAACAACAAAAAAAATGCAGCAAATTTATTGGTAAAACTCATATTTTAAAATTTAATTTTGCAAAAGCTTGTTCCCAACCTATATAATTACTTTTGAAAAGCTTGAAAAGGCTTAAATAGGATTTTTAATATCATTACAACCTTAGGAAAGGTAAAAATACCTCACATTGGAAATATCTTACCTATTTTTGCAAGGTTGCACAAAGTTGCAACATGGCAACTTTGTCAATTTTTGTAATTTTGCAAATTTTACAAATCTTACAATTTCATTATAACTTTGGGCATCATTACCACCAATGGAGGAAATAATGAAGCCTTAGGATATTTCAAACCTTATTACATCTCACTCCAACTTATTTCATGCCTTGCAACCATGTTGTGTTGATCTTAGATTGGTTTTGAGAAGTGAATGTCAACACTTAAGCCATTTACTTAGTTCATGCTGAACTAGTACAACATGTTTAGCACAACATGTAAATAATAGACCATGCTAAGTCATAGTGAGTTTTGATCAACTCATATACCGAGTCACTCAAGTACCAAGTAGATAGTATATGCTAAGTGACATAGGAGTCGAGAAAATAGTGGATGTCAAGCAATACATGTGCCGAGTTATAGTAGAAAGATTAGTGTATGTTGAGCATCAAAGACTTCAAATGTCAAGTAAGATAGTTTTGAAATTTTTTTTTATAAAGGCACAAACACCTATGAAAACCCTAAAATTTAAAAGAGTGTTGAAGGAGTGAAAAGGAGTAGTTTGCATGCACAAATAGAGCATTCATGATGGCTTAGAAGTTATGAAGTGAAACTACATTGTAGAATCAGTTAGAGTAGAAAAGAGGATAGAGAAAATGATACAACAAAGGGATGTCTAATCAAGAAGGATCAAGAGAATATTTTTTGAAGGTGATCTATTATCAAGCAATCAAGTGCTAACTGTAGGATCTATGCCAAGATATTTTAACATGTGATTTTAGTCAAAATATCTTAATAGAGTAGTCCTAACAAGCTGTATGAAATACTTTAATAGGGTCCTTACTTAGTTGTAAGATATAGTCCTTTAACCAGGAACACTTCTGATAGGGTGTTTAAATCCTCTAAAAAGGTGAGACCTAATAGTCTTTGTAAGCCTTTAATAGGGCATACCTTTGACAAGGTAGATTATGTTTCATGGTCAAAAGATTATAACCTTCATTGGACATGCTTTATTACTACAGTAGTGAAGATTTGTAGGTGTCATCCCCACCCCAATTTTACTTTCTCACTTGGAGGGTTTCTGGGTAATCATATCTAGTGTCATATATGTATGATTGCTTATATGTTTACATGTTATTTCAATTTATTCATTGAATGTATGAAATAGATGTGTGGTGAAAGTTCTATGGGTCCAAGTTTAAATTACTGATTCAAACCTAGCCCCCTAGAAGTTTACCTTTCCTATTGTAATTCCAACAATTGGTATCAAAGCCTTGTTCTTGAAAGAGAAGCTTTGCAACTTTGAGCAAAGATCTTGAAATGGAAGTCTAAAAATTGAGAAGTATTATTGAGAATCCAAGAATTGAGATACAACTCATTCTACATCAATTGGATGAAGCAATAGAAGAACTAAAGAAGTCTTTGAAGAGAAGGAAAGAAATTGCCATTGTAGAAAATCAAACACAATACAAAGAGATTGACACTACCAAGCTATTTACCAATGGTGACTCCAATGAGTTTGATGCAGAAGTTGTAGATTTGATGGAAAAGAATAGAGTCCAAGTTGAGGAAATCAAAAAACTCAAGTTAGAGAAAGAATCACAAGCCATACTGCTATGTGAGGTAACTAAACAAAAGAAAAAATTTATATAAGAAAAATCCATGATTGAAGAAGACAAAAGAATTATGAGCAATAGAATGGAACAAAAGTCAACAAAGCTAAGCAATATTTTCAATATGCAATTGGATACTCTAAGTGAAATGATGAATGCCAACTATGAACTAAAATTTATGGACATTGAGATAACTACATTGAAATTGTAGAATGAGAAATTATAGAGTGATCTATAGAGAGAAAAGTAATGTACTGAATGTTTCAACAAGCCAAATGAAGCCATCAAATACTTTAAGAAATTATCAAGATCCCCTAGATCTAACAATGATACATCTCGACTAAGATACACAAGTACTGGAGAAGGAGAGTCATCCCAAAGTGTTGAAGACAGGAAAAACAAAGGTAAGAACTCCAAACCTACCTGTCATAACTATGGTAAGAAAGGACATACTACTAATGTGTGCAGGAGCAAGACTATGAATCAAAATTTTAAGCCTAAGAGCATGATTCACTATCATAAGTGCAACAAGCAAGGTCATCAGCCACATGAATGCAAACCCAAGACCATGCATGCAAAAATATTTGAAGGATATTGTTACAACTTTCAGAAGTATAGACACCTAGCTTTTTAATGCAGATCCAAACCTATGTAGTCATCAAACAGGCAAGCAAAGGTAAGGAACAATGGTAACTCTTATAACTGGGATTATAATACAAGATATAGCTATCATTATTGTCAAGAATATGGACATGTTCCTAAAAATTATATTAGAATATACTTCAGTGGTAACTATCAAAGGTGGTTGAGTCAAACCACATGTTTCATTTGTTTGAAGACTGGTCACATCAGTAGGTATTGTCCAACAAAGTCAAAAGTACCAAGTTGTGAATTTGATAAAGGCAAAGGCAAGGAAAATGTTGAACACATCAGAGATGAGATTAATAAGACATGGAAAAAGAAAGATGATTGCAACACATCAAATGGAGAAGGGATCACTTCACCCAATGGGTCAGGTGATAACACCTCATCAAACTAGGCAATTAAAAGGTATGTAGGACTGATTTTTAAAAGTTACACCATACATTAGTTCCAAAAGGTTCTAGTACTGAAAGGACTATATTAACATAAATAAATGTGCAAGATGTTGTTAGGAAATCAAGATAAATCTTTGAGTTCTTCATGTTGTTGCTAAGCATGAAAATATTTCCTGTGTATTGAATTGAATGTTAGAAGATGTCAAGCTATCAGAGTAGTTAGTTGATGTTGAGCTCATAGTGGTTACCAAGTGATGGAAATGTCAATGGATCCTGAGTGAGCTTGAAATTGGTTAATGTTGAGCTTACAACTCTATAACCAGTCAACATTAATTATAGGGTTTTCAAAGGGTATTTGATCAATTTTTAGCTCATTTTTCATCATTTAAAATTTGCAAAAGATCAAGAAAAGCATAAGGAAATATGAAAATCCATTCCAAGAAATTATAGAAGATTCTAGCAGTGATCTCACACTATTCATCAGATTTTATAAGGTATTTATCAAGAGTCTGGCTACATAGTTTAAATTTTGTAAACCCTAGTTTCACATTGTGGCATCAAGTTTGAAGAACATAGAGGAAACATAAGTTTTGAATGTTCAGCTATTAAGTAATGAAGTCAACTAGCTCATTTTCAAAGCTATTCTTGAGATTTCTTATAAGAAAGACCCTTCTGGTGCATTGTCAATGATTCCATTGAATGTAATAATGGTAGAAGATGTGAGAAAATGCTAGAATTGTAAGATAGGAAGCATTGGAGATATGGAAATTAGGGAAGCATACAACAATCTTTGTGATAATGGTGTTTTGAAATTAGAGTTCAAAATAATTAAGAGGAAGGGATTAACACGAGCCCTGTATTTTTTGAATGTATTCAAGACGGAGTGGATCAGGATAGTGCTTAACTGAATTCATGATGGCTCATTATGGCTAGGCAATGGAGCTATCAAAATTACTAAGAGTATGATCCATAGGGTTACTAGTTACCAAATGTTAGAACGGCCTAAGGTACTCAGAAGTGATTGAAAAGAATACTGGAGTCATCTAGAACAAGAGAGGCATTACAATAGACACAATCACTAATCCTCTAATAAACTTTTTTGTAAGGGTTATATCACACAAATTCTATTAATCTAGTAGATTGAATAGTGTGCCCTATATAGTTGTGGATGTTGGATACAAGATCATCAAGAAAAATCATACATATGATCTAGTAGAGCTACAATTGTAGCAATTGATGGAGAATCTTGGAGCAATCAAGAAATCTAAGCATGCACAATGTAAATTTAGCTCTTTATTGAAATGTATATTTTTTTATGTGCAAAATGCATTCCCCTCATTTGGCACTATGGTATGGAAAAAAAACTACACAGATTGGTGAGTATATTGAGCAGTTAGGAGAGAATTTTGAATCTTTGATAACAAGTTATTTTCAAGACTTCAAGAAGTTAATGAAGAAAAGATTAAGAATATGAGTACCTTTTGTTGAGAAACACTATAATGATGTATGTTTTCTTATGCATGTTGATTATACATTTGTAAAAGCTGCTACACCAAGGGGAAGATGGTTGAGACCCTTAGGTTTTGAAATAAATGTGGATGAAGCCTCTGCAGCTATAACAGCTTTACTAGCAGAAGAGGTAGATAAAACTACAAAAGTATTTGGAAATTATGAGATGGTAAAGTCCAAGATTACCATGGATTTTAAGAGTACTTCAGCTTTGAAGAAAAATGAGAAGATAGTGAAGAAGTTGAAAGCTAAGTTCGAAGAGGGTGACGAGGAGGAAGAAGAAGAAGAAGAGGATGAAGATAAAGAAGAAACCCAAGCACAAGCACCTCTAGCTTTGACACAAGGTATAGGACAGGACCAAGAGGAGGAGGAGACTAAAGGTGTCGAGGGAGAAGAAACTAAGGAAGCACATAGTACTACAGAGTGAAAGAAGAGGAAGGCCAAGGCATGACCTGTGGCAAGGACTGAGAAAATTGTCAAACCAAGTCAGCCAAGCTCATTGCACCTACTACAAGAACTACCACACATGAAACTATACAAAAGGAAAAGGAAAGGATCAAACAATTAGTACAAGGAGGTCAAGAGTAGAAGAAACCAAGAAGGAAGCATGTTGTACAAGGTGATTTTGATGAGGAGAAAATAGAGTTAGATGACATCAACCAATTCAAGGTTGTGAGTTGTGATCCTCTTTTAGATCTTGAAAATTTATGTGAAAATGTTAAGAATAATGTAGAACTATTAGGATTTAGTCATGTTGATTTTGATAAATTGGGTAAAATGAAGAAAAAACAAGTGGAGGAAGCCATATATGCTCTGAAAGAAAAATTCAAGACAACCCCACTAGAACTTGCCAACTCTATGTCTAAGAGTCTATAGGACAAAGTTGAGCAAAAATTACACTATTGTGTAGACTTGGAAAAACAAATTAGAGAAACATCTCTATCCCAAGGGATTCTTGAATTAACTAAGGCACAAATTGCTAAGGTTGTAAATAAATATGTAGTTAGGTTCACATCTAAATAAAGAGCCTTTAGCATTTTGCAAAATAATACTCAAGATGTAGTCAAAAAGTCCACACAAATATGGAAACTCACTTATGGGTTGACTACAATAAAGGAAGGTGAAGAAGAACCCATTGAGGTCAAGGATGATAAAAATGAAGATGATAAAGATAACACTATTGAGAGCTAGGAACAAAAATGCAAGTAGATGATAAGGCAACATCTGAGCTAGAGCAGCTAGAAGAACAAAGTATGCAAGACACAAAATTGTTGAGTGCCACTCCTCCACATATCACAACTGAGACTACTAGAATAGTAATTTTATAGGATGTTTCTAATATATCAACTCAAAACATCAATCCCATTAATAAAGATTATTTGAAAAAGATATTAGATCAATCTACACTATAGGCCAAACTTTGTGATAATACTATTTTGGTCAGTATGGAAGAGCTACAAAAGTCAGTGATTGATGTTGCAAGGGAAAAGGTGAATCCACAAGAACCACCTTCTATCATCCCTCTAGTCACTAATGTACAACCTTTGGTCCAAATGTCAGAAGATACATCTAAAAAGATTGATACAATTTCCAAGATTGATATTATAGAGAGGAACGTAGTGGAAACACTTGTTGCTACTATAGAACAAAAAGAAACAGTTTAGATAGACCTATCTACACCTATATCACAAGGACAAGATGCAAGTCAATTCATTATGGCAAAACATGGCAAGCTTGAAGAGAGTGAGATGACACAATAACTAAAGGAGAAAACTACCATCCAAGCCCTCATATGCTTACCAATATCTAGCACTCCATCAAGTCATACATTTTAGAAGCCAAGCATAGATGCTACTCCATTGCAAATCTTAGTGCTAAGATCGAGTTCATCAAACGCAAAAAAATAAATTCAATATGGAGATGTGAGCCTTGATGAAGAAATTATTCTACCTAGGTATGATTAGGATACCATAACCATAGAATAAATGGGCATATTTCAACAAGCCCTAGAAAGGAAAAAGCATCAAGAAATTCTTAGAAGAGAACATGGGCAAAAGCAAGCACTACAGGACATTAAAGACATTTTTTTAGATGCATTTAGTCTACCAAATCCTCATGAGACCAAGCCATTAATGGAACAATTGAAAGAAATAGTGGAAAAGGTTAGTGATGAAGACCTAGATACTAACACCAAATTACTTGAATGGTCAGAAAAGATGTTTCAAAACAAAGTGAATGAGAAAATATCTGGTGATATAGCACTATCAAAAGTTACATTGGAAACTAAGGTCAACGATGTGAAAGAGGTATTTGAGAACACATTCTCATTATATACTAAACTGTGCAATCCCTCACTCTACACCTAGGAGATTAGAAGTCACATTCTAAGTTTGGGTAGCCAAACTACTGCATTAGGTGCAAAACTACCAATGAATCTAGCTCAGAGTGAGAAGCATTTCAAGACATTGCTTCAAGCCTAGAGTCAACTAGCTATATTGATAGTAGATGAAGCCAACATAAGGGCCAAACTAACTAGCATCTAGGCAGCTCTCACCCTACAAATATGGAAAATTATCACAAGGATCTATGCTATGTTGAAACTCTAATGAAGAGAGACCCCAATATTTCTACCTTAGATGGTCTTGTTCACCTTGCTGCCAAGCTTGCAATCCAAATCAAATCATTGGATGTAGCATGTGACAACTGGGATGCAAACCTTAAGATGATATTAGTTGTCAATAAATATTTTCTAGACAAACACATAATAAGTGTATAGCCCTTTGGCATAAGTGTCAAAAAGGGGGAGAAATATTTTTGGGGGAGGAAAAGAAAAAAGAGAATAAAATAAGAGATATAAGGAAGAACAAGCAAAGGGGCAGTTATCAAAACAAAGCATGAAGTAAAAGTGTATAATAAAATGCATTTTTACTCAGAAGGAGTACAAAATTTTGGTTATAGAATAGACCTATCAAATTTTTGAGGTATACAAGTTATTACAAAATTTTGACGTTTTGAAGTTTTGTATATAAGCCAAGTTGAGATGAGCTATGCTCATAAGATTAAGGATAATAATGTATACTCAAGTGTTTTTGACACTCATTTCAAAGGGGGATATTGTTGATCTTAGATAGGGTTTGACAAGTGAGTGTTGACACACATAAGCCATTTACTTAGTTCATGCCAAACTAGTAGAACATGTTGAGCACAACATGTAAATAATAGACCATGTTGAGTCATAGTAAGTGTTGAGCCACTCATGTGCCGAGTCACTCAAGTACCAAGAAGATAGTATATTCCAAGTGACACAAGAGATGAGTAAATAGTGGATGTTGACCAATACAAGTGTTGAGTCATAGCAGAAATATTAGTGTATATCAAGCATCAAAGACTTTAGACACCGAGTAAGATAGTTTTGACATATTTGTTTGTCAACGCACAAACAACTATGTAAACCATTTTTTAGCTGACCTAAGATTAAATTTAAATGTTTTGGAGATAAGAATGAATCTCTAGTTGGATTCCCTATGCAATTACATGCAACCAATCAGAAAATAGGAAAGATTAAGTAGAAAAATGGATCAATCTTAGCAATAGATTCATACCTAACCCTAAGACACCATAGTCTTCTTGAGGAGGAAAACCCTAAACTTTAAAAAGTGTTGAAGGAGTGAAAAGGAGAAGTTTGCATGCACAAATAGAGCTTTCATGGTGGCTTAGAAGTTATGAGGTGAAACTATATTACATAATCAGTTAGAGAAAAATAAAGGATACATTAAAGGATATAGAAAAGAGATATCTGATAAAAAAGGATCTAGAAGACATTGTTTGAAGGTGATCTATCATCAAGAAATCAAGTGCTAACTATAGGATCTATGTGACATGTGACATTCTAACAAGTGATTTTAGTCAAAATCTCTTAACATAGTAGTCCTAATAGGCTATATGAAAGCCTTTAAATTGGTGATTACTTGGTTGTAAGTTAAAGTCCTTTAACCAAACAGACTTTCAATAAGGTGTTGAAATCCTCTAACAAGGTGAGACTTAACAGTCTTTGTAAGCCTTTAATAGGTTGGAACTTTCACAAGGTACATCATGTTTCATGGTCAAAACATTGTAACCTTCATTGGATACAATTTATTACTGCAGTAGTGAAGATTTGTGGGTGTCATCCCCACCCCAATTTTACCTTCTCACTTGAAGGGTTTCTAGGTAATCATATATGGTGCCATATATGTGTGATTGCTTATATGTTTACATGTTATTTTAGTTTATTCATTGAATTCATGAAATAGATGTGTGGTGAAAGTTTTATGGGTCCAAGTTTAAACTATTGATTCACCACACCCCCCCCCCCCCTTAGAAGTTTACCTATCATATTGTAATTCCAACATGTTGTGGCTGTTTGACCACCGTTGACCATCTAGGAATATTTTGAATATTTTAACCAAGAAATTGAATGCAAAATTTAATTTTAACTACATCCATAGGTTATTTAGGACATTTATTCCATAATCAAGGCCCAAATTTGAGTCTTCCAAACCAAATTTGGGGTGCTCCTACACTAGTTATGGTGTGAATCCATGAGAGGGAAATCTTAAACAATAAGGAATACACTTAAACCTTCCCCATATCAACACAACAAGATCATATAGTCACTTGGATAATTCACTCTAAAAATATATACAGCTTGTTGTCTAACTAGTGAGCAATAAAATCTTGACAATAAACCAATTATGCTAGGTACTCCTTTAACATTAACATTAGTTCTAGATGTCACTCAACTATATAAAAATCTTAAGAATGATCACATCCATGAGGGTAGGGAGAAAGTACCAAAATTTTAGTCAAATACAAGTACCTAGTTCAATTTCACCATAACCAAAAACTGATTAACTTATTCAAAAACCACACCATACCCTTCTACCGCTCTTCATTACAATGGATCACATAATATATGACATAGAAAATGAATTTTCAACTTCCTAAAGAATCCTATCCAAGTGTACAAGCTTGATGACACTTCACATTCCAAAACTGTCATTTTGCAAGAAAATGCTGTCAACAACATTTTTGACTACTTTGTAATATTTTACAACTTTTTACATTTTTGACATTTTATGCCACCACATGCCTAATTAGAACATCAAATAGGTCCAAGGGCTTACAAAGAGCACTTTAACATTGCATTTTAATCCATCTATGGCCTTTCATGGAGTTTTACACCCTTAGGATGTTTGACTTACTTTGTCCAACATTGACTAAAACATAACCTTGGTCTACATGACCTTAATTGAACACACAATTACATGAAATTGAAATAATTGTTTCAATAATCCTATCATGACTTAAAACATACTGAAATGACTCAAAATTCAATGGAGATGGTTAGGGTGCTCCTAAACCACATGACTCCTACACCTTGTCAATATATGTAAAGACATTCCTAGAATAACCTTGTGCTAGTTGTATCACCCTTACCATTTCATTCCTCTTTCTTTGCCCTCTTACTCATTCATTTTTGTAATCATTTTAATAAAGATTCCCTTATAATGGGATAGAAAAATAACAAATGGAAGTCTTGTCACTATGTCTTGATGAAATTATTTTAGTGTGTAGGTGGTGTTGATGTGTGCAAGACCAAGCTTAGTTGAAGGTGGGTACACTATTTTAGGTGTAGCTACTAGTAACTTGTAATCATGCATGAATAGGAAAATAGAGTGAATGCAGAGTAGCTAGGTGTGGGCCAAGATGGTAGGCATTAAGAGTAAAGGACAATGTTAATAAATTATTCCAAGAAATCATTTCTAGAGAAAGCCCTAGGTTAATGTGTGGGAGTAAATGGGTTTGGGGGATTCCTTGTGCTTAGAAGATTAAAAAAATATCCACTATATGGAAGCACTAGCATTGTAATTTCAAAATTAATAATTTGGCTAGTAGAAATATCTATAGTAGTCATTCTAAGGGATACATATAGTCACATGGTTGGTCAATGAGGCTTGAAAGAAGAGAGCTCAAGAGAATACATAAACACTACAATAGATCACTATAAGGAGTTTGCTAAAACAAGATGCACAAATGTGTGAGATTTGGAAATTGTGGAAAAGGCATTCTTAGAAGTAAAGGGAAAATGAATATGATTTGGGAAGGAATGTGAAAATTTCTTGGCCTAATCTTGTGAACATAATTTGTGTGTGTATTTGTAGATCTTGTATAATCTTGTAATATTTTATTATTTTGTATTATATTAAAGAGACTACTAATGCTTGTATTTTTCCATTTTGTATATTTATAGCTCGAATATTTTCTTATGAAGAATGACCATGCCTACCAATATGAACCTAGAACAAAATAATGATATAATTGCTAGATTGTGTCTCAATTCTGAAGAAAAGTTGTTAAATGTAATTGTCCTTGCAAAAAGTGTAAGGGCTTAAAGAATTGAAGAATTATAATTACAATAGCCTAGAGTCATTGCACACAAAATGGTCATGTTGAAGTGGGGCAGACTTTTCATCTATTGGTGAATGTGGATTTACAACTAGAGGAACATGACGGTGTGAATATCCAAGCTGAAGATAATGCTCCCATTAAAGAAAATGACCATGAGATAGAGCATACAATTGAATACAATGGTATTGCCATAGCTGATAATGTACTAGATGACATGATTGAAAAAGATGGTATTGCCATAGCTAATCAAGATGGTGGTACTAGTGCATGTGATAATGATGATGAAGATGGTATTGATATACCTATAGTTGAGAAGGAATAAGAGCCCCTATACCAAGGATCCCAAACAACTCTTTTCTTCTTTATAGTGTTGTTGGTAAAATTAAAGGTTATGAATGGTTCTAATGTAGCAATGTCACATATGCTAAGTTATGTCAGTTTTGTCATCTTCAATGTTAACATACTATTACTATTCATTATATTAATAAATCATAATTGTTGTTGTAGATTGATAAGTGATTTTTTTTTACCACCATCAAACATTTTGCATCATTCATACTTGGAATTATCTACTATTGTGAATCAAATTGGAATTAAGTATTAAAATATATATGCATAACCACATTCTATATCATAAACAACATAAATTTGCAAAAAAATGCCCTGATTATCATATTATTAGATATCAGCTAGATCAAATAACAAAAAAGGTGTCTCACAAGGTTCTTTGGTACATTCCCATTGTTCCACATCTTTAAAGATTATTCAAGTGCACTAGCTTGGCACAATTTATGGGTTATTGTACATGTAATAGAAGTCAAGATGACATTATGTGAATGCTTGCAAATGGTTCTTCATTTAAGGACTTAGAAGATAGGTGGCCAATATTAAAAGAAGAACCTCATAATCTAAAACTTTGATTGGCAGTAGACAGTATCAATCTATTTGGAGATATTAGATTTTTTTACTCAGTGTGGTCTATTTTTGTTATTAACAATAATATTCCTCCTTGGATGTCTATAAACAGGGAGCACATAATGTTGTCAATGGTTGTACTAGCTATGTTTTCATTTAATAGTTATCTAAATTAATTTATAATTATGTAATTATTATATATTAGGTATGTACCAAGTTAAAGATATGAATATATATACTGAGCCCCTTATTGATGAGTTGTTGAAGTTATGGAATGGGATCACTATGTATGACATCTCTAGACAATGAGGATAAAGATAATTTTGATTCCATGCAATGCTTATATGGACAATACATGATTCCCTTGGGATAAATTATTTTTGTGGTATGCTATATTGTTAAGGTCACATATTTTTGGTATGTTATCGTGCTTACACATTATTGTTATATGTTAGAAAGATGAGAACATATTTACGAAGAATGAAACCTTACCTGTAGAAGTTGGAATACAATAGACTAAATCGTTGAGGTCATGTCATTAATTCCATCTGATGATTTATGTTTTAAATTTATTTATTTTTATTGTCTTTTATTTAGTAATGATGTAATTGATTCTCATGAAGGTCATCAAGGCATTAATGACCAACTTATTAGAGGAATAAAAAGTTATCCTAGTTAATTTAGTATGTTGTTGTACTATAATGATCTCCCAATCATGCATTTGTTTGATACTATGTATATTCAAAAGAATGTAATAGAGACACTATGGAAAATATTGGATGGAGAGTGTGCTAGAGAAAAAAATTCTAAAATTTGAATTGACATTCATGAATCCAATCATGCACTAAAATTTTTTATTGAATCAAATAGCAATGGAGACAGCATAAATATGAGTGCCCTTCCTTGGTTATTAATAGAGTATCAAAGTGATGCATTAAAAGAAGTCATTAAAAAAAATTTAAAAAAATCCATAGGATTTTCTACAAATATAAGCAGTCTTGTATCAAATAAAGGTGATTTTGGGTCAAGGTTGAAAACACATGATTGCCATACCTTTGTCAAGGTAAGTCATGTTGTCTATTTACAATATGTTTATAAAATTGCATGTACTTTTTATTGTATTGCTTTATAACATATTGAAAAGATCTTTTTTTGTAGTACATCCTACCTATATCCCTCCCACACTAGTTTGACAATAGTGATAAACAAGTTATATTTGATCTTGGAAAATACATGAGGTTAGAAGTGTTATTTCTTAGATTTTTTGTACAAATATTATATTTATGACTTGCCTTATTTTTTATGTAAATTATTGTATAATTTTTTCTAAAATCTCATTTATATGTTTTTGTGTGTTGAATATCTTTTAGTGGTTATCGTCTAAAGAAATTGATTATATATATATAATATTAGAAGAGAAAAAATTTCTAGCTTATTTGTGAAATGCAAAATTGTCTACCTTCAACTTTTTTCAATGCTCAAGAAGAATAAATCATACATCAAGTTGAGGACATTGAATTGTGCGGGCCTAAACAAACTACATCAATATGGATAGTTGAGAGGAACATGAAATTTATGAAGGGATTGGTTCAACAAATAGTATGTCTTGAGGATTCTATGGTTGAGGGATTTATGATATACTAGACCATCATGTACATTAGTGAATATCTTCCTAAGTTTACAACAAATATCCATGTAAATCACATTTCGTACCCCAACTCTATTAACAAATTTGAAGGAGTGTACTTGATGAGGAAAGGTAGATTGAGAAAAGTGAGAGGTAATTATAAGATGTTATTGTAGTTTATTAATTTTTATAAATCTTCAATATAAGTTGTTTCTAAGTGGTCTATTTGATTTCTTTATAGTTGGTAGTGAGTGGGATGCACTACATTTGTATATTGCAAACAATCTTGACTAGATGATGATATGGATTGAACAATCTTAAAAAAATGGTTGCTCATTAACATGAGATGGTGTTGCATCATTGGTTAAAGAATTTCATCATAATGGAGATCTAAATGTTACACCAATGGTGCTTGATCTAGCATATAGTTAAGAGGTAGAAAGATACATCTAATATTATTGATCATGACCCATAATATTAATATCAACTCATAAATCGATGCAAATAATCTTGACATTTTTGAATCATTGTAGATCAAATACCACAAAGCTATGTACTACTATGGCCTTAAATTTTTCACAAAAAAGTTAGATGAAAAGGAAAAAAAAATTGATTCTAGGATAAGTTCAGTCTTCTAGGTCACTAATATTTCATTTAGAAATGACATGCATCCTCAACAATCTAAAAACTGATAGTATGGCATTTTGGATGATATACTTGAGTGTGACTTTAACACATTCAAATTAGTTCTATTTTTTGTCAAAATGATATAGGTTGCAACTGAATAAAAAATGATCTTTATAGGACTGCTATTGAACATGATAGTGGATTTAAAATGAAAATAAAAGGTCATTTGATCCACTTGGAGATGAGCCCTATGATCTTACAAGACAATATGTGAAAGTGTTTCACTTTAGCATTCCACATAAATTGGGTTGGTCATTTTTCATTAGACATGATCAAAGAGGAAGGCTGGTAAAGTATAATGTGATAGAAGAAGAAGATACTAAAGAATTAGAAGACAAAGTAAATGATGATCATGAACAACTATTACACAATGATGAAGAAGAAGAAGAAGATGATGATTATGGTGATGTTGATGAAGATGGTTGTTAAGAATAAGGTGTCTCAAGGTTGGATAATTCTTATTCTTATTATTTGTTTTGTAAATGTTTGTTTTACAGATATTGTAATCAAGTGTGAGTGTACATGTCTAGTTGGTATGTTGATGTGTCACTCCACTTGTATGTGTCAGCATCTTGAATTGTGCATAAGAAGATCATGGCTAAAAATAACATATTCCTATGATGCGTAAGAGCTATCTCTAGAAGATTTGGGATGGGTGAAAATGTGAAGACATGTGGCAACTGATCATTAAGTATTGTGCACTCGAGTCTCCTATTTTTCTAGAGAATGGTAAAACACTAATATGGTTGTTCTTTGGAAGTTTCCCTAAAATGGAAAGTGCATGATATAAGCATTTTTATTGTTGCAGGTTGGATAGAGAGAAAGTGTATTATTGGTATGGTATGTTGCTACTAAATTGGTCTCATGTGTCCTAAAAGAACTTGCATTACAATTGTGTTGTAAGATTATGTGTTGAAGATAATACATTGTGCAGGTTTCGGAGGTGTGGGGTTGTTTTACCAAAAAGTTTTTCCCCACCAGCATATCTTTTTGTTTATGTGTTTTCTTTCTCTATCTATTTTTGTATCCATGGTTGACTGCAATATTATTGTTTACAAAATAATGAATTTGAAATTATAAGAATTTAATAGGAATTTGGCACAATACTTTCCTTAAGGGATTAGTGTAGGAAGTTGTTTCCACACCTATGTTTTCTTACAATGGTGATGATGATCATGATCATCATCATGGTGATGATCAAGGTGATTATGGTCTTGATGATGATGGCAAGGATAATGATAATGAAGATGATGATGGTGATGGTGATGAAGATGGTGGTAGTGTTGGTCATGATGATGATGATGATGATGATTATGAAGCAAATAAGTATGATGGTGGTGGTGATGATGATTATGATGACAGTCATCATGATGACCTAGATGAAGAGGATGATCGATGACATGATCAATGAAATGAATGTCAAGGTATGATCAATGTCACATATGAGGTACTAATTTATTCATAAAAATTTGTATGACTTGTATGTTTTTTATAATTAAGTGATTATGTTTTGAACTCTAGTGGCATGGAGTATATACAATGATTTTTCATAAGCACCACACGTAAAGTAGAGGTAAAGAATTAAAAAATAAATAATGATTTTGATGAATGCATCATGTAATTTTTGTCTTCTGTGCAATTTGTAGCATGTACATATCATGTAATTTTTGGCTAACTTAAGATAAATATTTTACTTATGTAGGAAATTTAATGTCTTTGACTAGGATCATGCATCGTGACATGTATCAATAGTGACATGGATCATTTCATGATTTTCGGTATCACCAAATAGGTTTTTTTTTAATATATCTTCCTCAAGTGAGGAAACTGAAGGAATAGAAGACAAAAGTGAGACATTTAATAGGTCTAAAATAGGGAGATCAACTAGAGGTCAAAATATTAGAATAAAATTCAATAAATGAATGTAATTTTTCCTTGTTGGGGGGGTCATGTTCTTATGATAATGAGACCAAAGGAAAAATGAAGGTTCCCTTAAGGTACACACATCTTCAGAAGAATGGGTACCTTAGGAACTACCTCCAGTTAACACCGATCTTTCTATTAATGAAAGGATATATTGCATAGCTCCATCTTCATTACATGGTTTGGGCTTATTTTCCATAGATGGCATCAAGGTCAATTATAATAAAGTTGTTTAATTGATGGAGTATGTAGGACTTTGTTACAATGACAATAACTGGATGTGGATTGTGCAATATAACAAAAGTATGCATTGTCAGCAAATTATATACAATGCAAAGAAAATGAACAACATAAAAGGCTTGCTATGTATATTGATGGAAGGCCAAAAGAAACAGGGAATATTGCAAGTTTTATAAATAGTTCTTGACATGTGTCAACTAATAAGAGGTCAAATTGTATATTTGAGTCATGTAGGAAATTGTGTTTATGTATATGTGATAAAATCAATAACTGTAGGGAAGAAGCTTCCGATAGATTACAATTTGAATCATGTAGATACAAAAAGTTTCATTATCATGGCACTACTAAGTATAACAGATTTCAAACTAATTGACTCCAATATACAATCTACTATTTTATTAATAATTTCATTTGATAAGCCTATTTATTTTATTTCATTATTGATTGCTAAGAATTACTGATCTTTGTCATAGGATGATATGGATCCACAACAAGGCACAAGTGGGGATTTTCCTCACACACCTTCTTCAACAAAGGTAAACCTTAATTAGTATAATTGTACAAATTATATAGAAACAAGTGTCATATTATTCATTTATTTTCTTTATGGCTTTGGAGTTATCTTAAACAATTTTACTAATATAGATGTCAACTAGATACTTATTGATAGACAAAAGAAAAAATGATAGTAGATCAAACGTGATTTGAAATTGAGGCGACATTTTTAGATGACATTGCATGTAGTCCTGACCTCAGCTTCATGGCTACTCAGATGATAAATAAATATAGTATAGAAATTCTTAACCTTATCCTGGAACAAAAAAATATGAAGAGTTAGAGGAACTTAAAGATGAATTGATATGCAGAGTCAATTGTATGAAGGTAAGTAGTAATTAATCTTAAGAAATAATAAAAGTTCAATAGATGTTTATATTTTATACTATCTTATGGATCATGATCTAAAATATGATATTTTCTTCTTATACAAATTTTTGACACCTGTGAAATGTGGACAACATGGTAAGGGTTGTAACACACAACCTTCATGTAAATAATCCTTAAACCTTTAACCATTCATTTAACCTTTTCATGCATTATTGACTTAAGTTGTGTTTGGGATGCTTCTAGTACCCCATCTGATCTTTATCCATTGAAAATGTCTTTGCTAACAATGTATTCTTCAGCTCATGATGAAGTGTGGAAGCCTCCTTTGATCACCACTCTGATATTGTTGATAGCATTATCGGCAACAAAGAGCTTGTAGACATCTTCATCTATACAAAATACAACTAGAAAAACCTTATTTTTGTATGGTCTGGTATGTGCTAATCATGCATTGATTGTTTTTTCTTGGGTGCATTTTATACTCATGGACCTATTTTATACACTAATATATACACCCATAGCTAATACAAAAATAGAGACCAATAATACTGAAGCTCAACTATTTCCCAAACCAACCTATGTTGCTAGTGCTGGTTCATTTGTTGGGTCATTATTTTTTAACAAGAAAACTATGTTATCATTAAAAGTACCAAAGCTTCTAAGTGCTTTAAAATTGGTATTATTTACATTGTAATTGCAGTTTACATATACATAACTTGTTTCAGACAGATAATTTCATGATATTTTTGTAGGAAATGATTTTCCCTATGATACTCTTTTTGAAATAACATTGAAGCTATTTGGGCCTACCATATGTAAAAGGTAAGTAGCTTTATATCATTGGTACAGTAATTTTATTTTCTTCCATTTATTGTACTATATTAAAGGTATTTATCTAACAATTTAATTTTTTTCAAAAATGGTGGAATGAACAGGGTACTGAATTAAAAAATTCGCTCATTAAATCTTTAGAGGACCTCTTTGGAAAAAAATTATTTTTGATAGTGCCCTACTTCTTAAAAGAGAATTCTAACTTATAAATATTATGAGGGTAAAATGAAAAAGGTATCTAAAGGATAACCAAAAGTATGAGCATCCTCCTATGTTTCCATTGATTGAGTGGAATGAAATAATAGAAGATGAAAAAGAGAAAAGATTGCAAGGTAAAGGAATTGAGCCAAAAAAGGAAAAAAGAACGTATTTCATGATAGTATTAAGTACAATATAATCATGCACTGATAGTGATCTTTGTAAATATATAATCTAACATGTTTAAAACTTTTCATACACTATAGGACACATCAAAAGCTATAGAGGTGAGAGTACAAAAGTTTGGCCAACACAAACTTGGCTTTGGTGGCTATATGAAACTTCATATCAAATTATTTTTTGTATAAGGTTGCAAAAAATTTTTTTAAAACAAATTAAACATGAAAAATTGACAATATTAAGAAAAAAATATAGGGCACAAAATTCAATGTAGACCACACAGATGAAAACAAAAAAATAACCTTAAAGGAAGGCTATAGAGTTGTAATTGCATTCCTATGCCAAGAATCTGAAAGCCATACCAAAGAATCTAGTGCACAAGATGATACATAGTCAAATTGGTAAAATGAAAAGTAAATCAAATTGAATAGTTGAGAAATTTTATGTTTGGTGTCAATTTCCAACTTAAATTGACTATTTCTATGTTATATATCAAATGATGATAACAATGTGCATGACATTTCACTGTAGCCATCAAATCCTATCATAGAACCAATGCTTGACAAAGGCTATTATGTGCATCATAGTGGTGGAGGTATTAATTTTCTATTGCAAATAAATTATGTAATTATTAATAGAATTAAACATCTTCAATTGCAATTGGTCATGTAACCTTTTTTTGAATAGTTTAGAGCATGTTGAACATTATGGTGAATGAGTGGAGCATGTTCAAAGTGTTCAACATGTTAAGGTAGTGGCCTATAAGACCCCTCCTCATATGTACTTATTTAAATATGAATTTCTCTACTAAATCCTTTATAGAAGATTTGAATGGATATAGGAGCATGCCAAGGCAATGGTATGGGGAAATATTGTTGTTCTTTCTAGAAGAAATGTAGAGGACATCAAGAGAAACTATGACTATCTCATGTATAATGATTATGATGTAGAATATGAATTATTATTTTATGGTTCAGCTATCCTAACAAAAATTGAGATCAATTGATACGTTCATGTTTCAATACTCTATGATTCGAGACTTACTACACTGTTTGACTATTTAAATATTGATTTGAACTGACAATGATACGAGGTGTTTCATCTTATGATGATTATGTTGATTATGGTACCTTGATGATTAGGTTATTTGCATTCAAATAGTTCAATATGCCCTATTGATGATGTTTATAATGTTGTAGATATACACGTGACTATTTTAGTATTTAAATTTGAATAGATGAATATGTTATGATTATTCAATTATGAGATTTGTGATGATTAAACATGTACATAGAAATGAGAAAAAGGTTATTTACATGAAAGTTTAATATTTTGATCAATGTGATTATGCAATTTGGTTTAAATATATGAATGTGATTTTATCAAACTACTAATGTTTAAATTGAATGTGCAAGATTATTAACCATGGAATTTATCTGCAAATTGATAATTAACCCAATGTGAAAACTATAAAACTAAGGTTGAATCCAATAAAGTGAGTTGAACCTCATCGTCTAGTGTTTTAATTGTATAATAATTTGAATGTGTGTATTATTCTATTTTTTGTAAGGTCTTGAATGTTATGTAACAGTGACTCTTATGGTTTCACTTGACACTTGAAAAACTATATGTGGATCAACATGTTAATTAGAATTGGAAATATTACCTCTTATCTAAAGATTGATTAAGTTAGTAATCTAAGACTAATTAGTTAGTAACTTGGATTAGTTACCCTAATTAGGGTTTAATGGAAAGGCTTCATTCTTAGGGTTTTAAAAGACAAAATATTTCAAATCAAATATATAGGTCCTAAAATGATCCTAAAGTCTAAATTTAATGCAATCTAAATGCCCAAGGGGTATATGTATGGATTGGGAACCTTGTCAACCCTTCTAGACCCTTTTTTTGACTTTTATGACTCCTTAAATATCTCATTTTACCTTTAGTACGAAATTTGAACATCTCTATGAGGTTAATCAAGTTTACTCTTCTTCTAAAAGGTTTTCTTGTTCAAAGGAACAAGAGAAAAAACCCTAGAAAGCTTAAGTCATGTCGATAGTCATTGCCATTTTAGGTGGGTGAGTTTAAAAGCCTATTTAGTGGCCATTTTGAGAGTTGAAGGTTGTTCACCCATTCTCTACACTTAGAGAAAGTCAAGCTTAGAATTGAGGAGGATGTAGGATTAACTCATCTCAAAACTCCATTGACATGACCTTTCTGAAGGTAGATTCTTCATGACCATGTTCTTCATGCATTATTCATTGATTGCTTATACAAATCTCTTGCATGTGTGTTTTTCATCAATTTCATTGATTAGATGGGGTGAGCATGATCTCTCGCAAGCAACTGACCTAAGGAAAATGAATGTGGTGGCATAATCTCCTGCAAGGCTAAACAATATGAAGAAATGGTGGAGTTTGTGGAAAAAGTGATGAAGGTTGTGGAAGTGGTGGAGTGCAATTTTCTATCTATGGCTTACAAGAACAAAAGGAAGAGATTTGTGGCATGATGAAAATTTATAAATGGTGTTTTGAGTGGTTTTTTTTTTGACAACACATGTTTAAGGTTGTAGCCCAAAAAGGTAGATGGGAAATGGTAAGTTCACCTATGATCCTTGCTCGGCCTCTCCACCCAAGTCAACATTTTTTTGTGGCAATGCAATGATGATGGAAACTATGTTGTCATTTTCCATTCAAGGGAACATTCAAACTATCCTGCATAACCTAGATTTGTGCAAGCTCACATTGAGAGTGGATTTTGTTAATGGTTTTCTCAAGAACATAATAGTCTTGCAATGCCAAAGGTCTGCATTTTGTCTGGCTTTTTCTGATGGCATTAGAAGCTTGCTTGGTAGTTTCTTGCTTGGCATTTTTTTTGTGATTGGCACTTGGAGACTCCATTGTTAGAGACAACACCATCAAATTTGGAGCACCTAAGATTTTGGGTTATGCACTTTATTATGTGTGGCTCCTTTTCCATATTAGCCCCTACATCTTGTTTATATAGCTCCAACCATTTCTCTATAGGAAAAACATAGGTATATCTATCACTGATTATTCCCATGCACTCATGCACAATGTGATTTTTTGATGGAGCTTGGAGTGCAATTTTTTATTGATCTTCCACACTCTATCTAAAGTGCCAATTTAGCTCTGAGATTCATGTCTTGTGCTTTAGAGATTAGGAGTTCTTAATTACCAAATGTACCTCTCCTTCAAGAAGCATGATTCTTCTCAAAGATCTGGAAATGTGTTTTGGAGATTTTTCTCCCTATTTGCCGGTCTTTTGGCTTCTCTTTAGTAGTTTTCATGGGCAGTTTCATGCCATGTTTTATGCATGGTCAGTTTTGTGGATTTTGTTAAATGTGAGGTTTTTTTTTTACCTTGTTAATGGTCTTTTCTTAACCTTATTGACGGTAATGCATTTGTTACATGAAAATTTGGTGTGTTTAATATTTTAAACACATGACCTTTTCTTGGCCACCAGTTTTAAATCTGGAATTGGCTCCTTTACCATTGACACTAATTCTTTAATCATTGTCTTGTTTTCAATGATTGGATATTTTTTATTTGATAGGAGTAATTTTTTAGGCTTTTTTTTCCTCATTAACTATTTGACCATCAAATTTGGACTCATCACTTGCTCACATTAGTACCACATCAGCATTACATTAACTTTTTAGTCACCTCCTCGGCCTATGTTTGGACCTACCTTTTCATTTTTGCTGATATCTCGAGCATATGGACTCCATTTTTTAAAAATGAGATATCATTGGGAAGTTGGTTCCAAGCTTGTCACAATCGTACATTTAATTTTCACTTTTAATGCTATTTTTATGGATTTATTTCCTATCAAACTCATGAGTATAGTTTTTCACTCTAGGGGACATATCTTGAGCATCTAATATTTGAATTGGAAATTCTTTATATCATTGGAAAGGTCTTTTTGACCTCTTCCCAGTGATCATGGTTGTTTATCTAGATTCTACTCTAGGCATATTCTATTTAGTCTTTTACATTTTTGCATTTTGTTAGATATCTTGGTTCTTTGAGGTTTGAGGATCAATTTCGTTACTTCAAATGATTTTTCATGAATTGTACTACCTATTGTATTATTCCTATGTCTCTTCTATTCTATTTAGACATCATTTGTATGAATTCTTACAAATGCACTAATTTAAAGTGCCATATTGTATTTGTATTTTCATTTCAATTATTTTTCCTTCTGATTCGAGTAGTGTCATCTAAGGATACTCATGTAGATTATTGTATTCTTGGGATTCATTATGTCTTGTGCCTTATTGTACATGTACTAAGTATCTGATAAAGTGCCATGGGGGGTTGATGTTTTGCCTTTGTTTTCCATCTTCCTTTGTCCGGAGAGTGTTCCTTCCATGACATTAGCCTCATGACATGTTGGGATTGATCACCTCAGCATTTATGTACTATTTTGTGCATCTTGATTGTGGTTCCTTGACATGAAATTATTTTGGCCCACTTTTCCAGTTGCCTATCACCTCACCCTTGTCTACATTAAAGGGGTTCTTATTTTGTTTCTCATGCTTCCTTGTTTTTATTGATCAACTTTTCAAACATTGATGTTTCATGCCATTTATATCTTCAAGTTTGAGTTGTTTTCCTTTGTGTGGCTTCTAATTTAATGCAAATAATAGTCTTTGCTACCTGGCCAAGTTCTATTTCAATGGAGGTTCTTTAGATCAACAGTTACTTTTGACAAAGCTTTGCAGCTTCTACATGATTTACTAGTGTTCTTCATGATCATCTATTGTTACTATCTTCTACAACATTCCCTATTTTAGAGGCTTCTTTTGTCCACTATTTTATTTTAGCATCTTTTCCATCTCTTTCTAGAGTAGGGTTTTTCCCATGTGGTTTTCTCTATTTCTCTTCTTTACAGAGATTTGGTTGTGCTTGGATACCTTATCAAGCCTTATTTTCCAGGACACAAATCTACTTTTTAGCTACTCCCTAAGTTTATCTTAAGGGGTGGGGGTGGGGTGGTATGGGGGTAATTAGACACTTCCTAACTAAATCTAGTCCACTTAAGCTAAACTTTAGGCATATAATAATTAATTATTTTATTAAATATTATCATGCAACCTAGATTTGACCTTTTAAGGGTTTTGATCTCCTTTACAAGGATTTTCTCTCATTTTAAATAATTCATTGTTGATAATAGCAATCTCTATTTTTCTCATCAAGAATGTCTCATCCATGGATTTGGCAATTTCAGCCTCCATAGCTTTTGTTTCTCTTCTATAACATGTGTTTGCATGCAGGTGATTCTTGGGAGCTATGGGGTTGATCTTTCATCAATTTCAACTATGTTTATGTTGGAAGATGTGAGGGATGGGTATTTGTTGGCTTTCTATTTGCTTTCCTTTCATATTTTCCTTTTGGTTCTATTGGGAGAACTGTTAAGTGTATGTTGGCATTACTCACCCTCAGATAGGGAAGAAGTGGCCATGTATGAGAGGAGAGCTTTAATTGGACTCTAGGTTAGTGAGGAGTCTCGTATCATGATGAGGAGATTGAGAAAGTAAGGTGCTATGGGCTCTTGTTATCAATACAAATTAAATTTTTTTGGAAATAAGGAGAGAAATAATTTGTTAGCCTTAGAAGAGGCATGTGATTTGTGATCATGATTGACATCTCCTACCTCAAAAAATTCAACTTCTCCCTAGTCTTGGTTCAATATCAAACTTTTGGTGCAATCCTTGGATGGGATTTTCTTGTTGAGTGTGTCAATTTTATTGTATCTTATTGTCACCTGGTCGATCTCAGTTCTTGTAAGCTTGGGGTGGGGCCTCACATCGAGGCCTTGGTTGGGAGGTGACCTCTCCATGGTTATCTTTATGTAAATTTGCAGATTGCTTTGATGATATCTTGATATGGAGCAATCTTGGAATGGATTCTTGGTGCAGGTCTTGAGTCATCCTATTGTTAGAGATTTCTCCTTCTATTAAATTCTTATTGTATCTTGCATCCTTATATTGGAATAGGAATTGTATTTAAGTGTTGAGGAAATGAAGGAACTTTCATTACAATGTATGGAAATAAGCCAGGTTGTATTTACATATTCACTAATAGAAAATGATATTTCCTTATATGAGAAAAGTTTCATTGAGTTATTATAATGTCTCAATAGTTTCTCCATTATAATTCTGGGTTTTAAATGAAAATAAAATACATGGTTGTTTAAATGTTGATTTACATTATGGTAAAAAAAAAAATTCCTTGTAACTTGTATAAATGATGAAAGAATGAAAGAATTTGATTTTAAGTACATTTTGTGAATTTTCACTATGAGTTCAAGTGCAAATGTAATCGAGAACATAGTCCTTAGATATATTAAATTTTATAATATCCTACCTTATTGATTTAATAGTTTTATTGGATACACTCTTAGTTTGTAAACACATGTAAAACATTAGAAACATAGTTCCTAGGTAATAGTATTATCTTGATTAGTATTAAAAAACATTATTGCACTAGAAAAATATTTTAAAAAATCTATGAGAAACCTAACACTTAGATGAAAAAATAGATCTTAAAATTTCAACTATTTTAGAACCAAAATGTTCTCTGGATTTTGTATGGAAAAAGTTCTAATTCTCTTTTGGTAACATAGAATATTATTAGAAGATTCCTTTTTAAAATCCTCTTTGACACCATTATAAATAAGATATATATAAACTTTCAAATTAAAATCAATTTAAATAAATCCTATCTCTATCCTACACTTACCTTATCCTAAGTTCAACAAAACTTCAATTCATAACTTTCCTTATCTATGTGTCCATGGGGATTCTCTTGTGGGTTTCATTGGCTTGGGAGAAAGGTATGTAATTGCATTTAATTGGACATAAACCTCCTAGAACATTCTCCTTCAAACTTCCTTGTGATGTTTCCACCTACCTTTGGTTCATGTGCCCAACACATCCTCTAGTTTTTATGTCACCATCCTCTCCTCAAGTAGGTGCATGGTGGTGGAGAAAATTTTGAGTTTTTGATTTTCAAGCAGCCAAGTCAACGTTGGTTGAAGGAAAATTTAATACTATTTAAACTCAACTAATTCCACTCACTCTTTCTCCAAATTCTATACATGTACCTCCCTTGTATCGGTTAAACTTATAAACATGGGATAGGTGTATCACCCTTGGACAATGCTTACCACTTGGTAAAGTGCACCAAGAGGTGGGGGAAAAGTTGGAAAGGGGTCGGCAGGTAGATGTAGTAGGAAGTTGTGGAAATTTTGTTTTGGTAATTGTTATTATATGGTTAGTTAGGATTATTTTGGTAACTATATATTAATTATGGTTAGTGGGTAATAAACAAGTTAGGATTACATTTAAAAGAATTTAATATGTTTAATAGATCTTGTGTTATAGAGGAAACTTGACCAAAGAATGATTAGATTAATGAGTAAGTAGTTAGTAGTTAGGGTATGATTAGATGTACTTAATATTAGTAAAGGATTAGTTAGTAATTTTTTTTATGAATTATTATTATATGTTAAATAATGTTAGGGATCATCTTTGGCATGTTAGAATGAAATTTTCGGGGAAAATGGTTATGTTGAGCATAAGTTGAATAGGGTGGGAACTTAGGAATAGGTTTTAGTTGTTTGGGTTAGATAATTCTCCGATATTTAAATTATGGTATGTGAATAGATGATTTTAATTTGAAGGTGAGTGGATACTTGTGGCTAAGTGGTCAAGGAATAGAATTAACATTTCATTGGTGAGTAAGTTATTGGATAATTAGTGGATAGATGTTTTTGAAATATGAATTCTCCTAGGTGAATGAATATTTAAGTATAGGTCAATTTTATCATAGGGTTTTGATTTAATTATTATATCATTTCAACTAAATATGTAATTAAATATAATTCATAATGTTATTAATGTTTTGGTTTTAGGTGTTGTCGATTTAGTTAAGTGTTATAAGTCATAGTTGACTAGATAACTTGTTGAGATGAAAAATATTTTATTTTAAAATGATGAGAATTTTATAAATAAAAAAATTGACTAATAATGATGATTTAATTAGTTAAATTTATTTATGATTCCTAAACAAGATTCAAGTATTTAAGTACTAGATGAGTTGTTGATGATGTAAAACTTATTTCCTTAGGGGATTGAATTGACATACTAAAATGGAAAGAAGATGATATAATAACTAAGTGCATCCTTTGAAATTTTATCAACTTAATAATGTGACATATAGAATGGTCAAAGTAAGGTTGACCTAGTGAACAATTAGGGTTGGACCCGAATATACCCTGTAACAATGAAATTTTGAGATGTTGTCAAAACATGAATTACATGGACTTAACCTAATTCAAACCTAAACATTTAATCTATAATCCAACCAAAGAACTAAGAAACCCTAAATATCCTTGAAACGTGATATCATAACTCAATTAGGGTTTAGTCAACCAACCTAGTTTACCCGAACAAGGTGTCCTAGTAGCACCTTGACTTGAGTGTTCTGAACATGTATAGTATGTTGAGATGTCAACTCTACATCATAATGAAATGGAATCAAAAAATCATTCAACCTTTTTTCAACTTCCTATAATGTATTTGGTGTAGTGTGTTTGTAAACATTGTGTTTACTAATTTAAAAAAATATTGTGCGTGTTTCTTTGCCCTAAATATTTGGGCATGACATGGCCGATCAAAATGTTACTTTACATGATGTGGAATTGTCAAGTAAAGAGAAATGCACATTATGTTCTATTGGTTAATGAAATACTTGTAACAATACAAAAAAAAAAGCATGTGAATTTAACCCATTTACTTGTTATTGCAGCAAACCCTCCTTTAGTGCAATAACCTCATGCTCCTCAAAGTAGGAGGAAGCATCATAATTTGACATTATAGCCGCAAGAGGAGGAGAATGAGGAAGATATTGATGCTCCTATCAGCCTTTTCCTTAAGAAATTGAAGAACGGAAAAAAAAAAAAAATGTTAATGTTTAAAATGCTCTTTGATAAACCTTGTTGGATAATTAAAGAATGCTATTTTAAAGTATATATTATCTATTAATATTACATATTAATATTGAATTTTATGTCATACTAATTAATATTTCTTATGTATTAATGAATTCATGATTAGTATTTAGTATTAATGAATTCTATATCATAGTAATGAATGTTATGTGATTGTATTAATTGAATATTATAGTTCAAAATTGGATGAATAATTGAATGAAGTATGTAAATAGATGTTAATGGGGAATTCATATTGATTTTAGGGGGAGGGGGGTTAGGCTAGATGAGCTTCCACCTTCACGTGGTTGGCCTTGTTAAGTAGAGAATATTAAACTATTCTCGAAACTAAGTAAAGCTCAAACTAACATACTTTTATTATTTAATCAATTTCATTCATTCTAGGTCTTTGCTCATAAGTGCATTTTGAATGTGTCATTGTCAAGAAAATATCAAATAACAAACGATAAGGGCCAATACTTAACTTTCCTAGCATGATTCAACTTTATTTTGTGTAAGTATTCTATTCTAAGCTCTCTTATATTCTTGTATTTTTTAAATGTGTTGCTGCACCAACTCACAAATCTAGAGATTTTACATTAATAAAAATACCAAGAGTAAAAGATTTTTCTTCATTTATTTATGTGTTAGAGTAGAAGATTGATGCATTTAGAGAATAGTATAATGTGATTCTCCTCTTGTATTTATTTTGACATACAACTATTAGAGATTAAAAAAAGATCTCTCGTACCCTAATTAACTCAATTGTACTTGTTGGTGCATGCAACATGACTTACTTGAACTTGGACATCCAAATAATATTGGGTATTAGCATTGATGCATGATTGTATTTGTATAATCAAAGAAAATTTTGATTTCATCTAATCCAAACAGATAACCATCATCTCCAATTTTATCAAAAATTTGAAAATTTGAAAATCATATTTCTATCATAATTCTTCTTTCTAGAGAAGACACCTAGCTTGTTATATAATACAACTATGAATAAATAATTTAAAATATAGATGTTAATTCAAAATGTTTATTCCAATGTAGTTTGTAAGAACTCTATGTGAATCTCATTAAAATCAATCATTTCCTTTTGAAATTTCTTAGATGATTTGAGGTTTTTTGTCATGCCTGACCACTACTTCAATTTTTTTGCATGTTAGGACTTTGTTGTTATAAGTTCCTTTCAGATGTTATGTTTTTATTTCTGTAGAACTTGGTTTTATTAATGTCTTTGGGACATGTGATTATTGCTGGACAAACTTTTCTATTTCAAAAATACTCTACTTTGAGGTTTGGTAGAGGCACTTATGAATCTAACAAGCTTTCTGATGTATTTAGAATTAATGTTTGATGTTTCTAGTTTAAACGATATTGCTGTGTATAGACTTCAAGTAAAATATGACTAGTAAAACTATTAAAAAGTTTTTAAATTAAGCTCAAGTTTTATGGTTGTAGCTTTCATATTTTATTGCATGTCAGCATATTGTTTATGATTATCATGATTTATATTCAATGTAACAGTATTAATATTAATATGTTGTATATTGGATAGTTGTGGAGCTTTGGTATGATTTAATTGCGATTAATCCATTGGCCTGTGTTGAATTTAACTTAACAATGTTGCTTAGGGTTATGAGTTTATGTACTCAATATTTTCCTAACACTACGTTGGCAGGCCATATATATATATATATATATATATATATATATATATATATGCGTGTTATTTTTTTAAAAAGGGTCTATATACACCCTAAGTTTATTTTCTTAAATCAATTTCTATTAAAAGGGGTTTAAAAACCCACGACTGTTATAACATATGTGGCTATTATTTTATTCATATATTATATTTGGTATGAAGATTTTATTTCCCTAAAACCCTAATGGGTTTCAAATGCAAAACTTAGGGATTTTCTTTGTTAGCAAGCCAACTATGGAGGCAGATGCCATATGCATGACTCTGTGTATGGTTTCAGTTTCTTTTAATGCATTTTATGAAGGCATTAATATGTCATTTATCACCTAGTCAGCCATTTCATTTTTGTTTAGCATTTGTTGGGTTTTGGTCAGGAATTGGGCCGCTTTACTCTATGAAGTGAAACACCTGTGAGGTGTTGTTGAAGTATAGGCACCATGGTTAGGAAGAAGCCCTATCTTATGAGGTTGAACAAGTTTTTATTACACATAACTTATCATTCGGTTGCATTACTTCTAGTTTCTTCTGTTATTCTCTTTTGTCAAAGTTGCTCTCAAGTTTATCGATGTTGGCAAATTGGGAAGTGTGGTTTTGACTTGGAATTTGGGGATTTGGCAACAAGCTTTATTGCAGAGCATTTTGTTGAGCATTTTCCATCTATTGTATCTCATGTAGGGGCAATTTCTTACCCTACTCTCTCTCTGTTTACAATTTGCATTGTTATTTCAATAACCATGTTTGTAAATGGTTATCAGTTTTATATGATGTGTATCGACACTCAAGAATGGATATATGCAGAGCATGGCACTATGTGCAATGCTTAGCCCTTAATATATCCACACTTGAATGTGAAGTATGGGATATCATTTTGGGTTTTGCTATATATATTTGGGCTTTGCCCTAAACATGCATTTTTCTTCGAGTTGAACCCAATCAAAACTACATGCTTGCGATAGTAAGCATGCATGTGATTTTGTAAAATGTATGGGTATTTGGCTTCCTCAGAGCCAAGATCTGAGAGAACCCATACTTAGAGTTCATGGGTATGCGTGGCTCGGCCACAATCATGAGCTCGCATTAGATTGTAGACTCATGAATGATCAAGGGTGCAATTAAACATTTAACATGGACCGAGGGTTAGGTAATTATATTAAATAGTGCACTTAAAAACTAAGGCTCGGTCATTATCTATTAAAAATAGTTGGTTGAAACCTAGGGATTCAGCTAAGGTATTGAACCGTTGTTAAATGAAGACATAGATAACATAGTGAATAGTATATGACAACGGATGGTAATGACATTATGTCAAATAGTTAAGAAGAAGCCTAAAACAAGTAGAAATATCATTGCAACAACATAATTTACTTATTATGTTATGGAAATTTGTAGAAAGGTATCAAGTTATAATAGTTGATGTTTTACGGAATTGTGCATGTGATTTGGTTTCATTCACAATTGTATAAGGTATTATGTGATAGTTGAAAAATTAGATAGTTGATGTTACTCAATGCCCAAAATGGACATTATATTGAACAGTAAGTTTGTGTAAATTCAAAATTTGGTAGTAGCCTATGAGTTGTCTGTAAGTAGAACTTGCAATTAGAAATTGGAAATAATGTTGAACATGCAGTATCATTGTTAATGTTCTTTTGTTTAAAACATTAACAGAGCTTGAACATTGTGGAGTCTATTAGATATGATTTAATTTTTTTGGTTATGTTATGAAGCATCTCGATGGTATTTATATGATGTTTTTGAAATAAAGATTTTATGAATTAGAATCTATTATGCTAACTATGTTATTCAGTTCATTATTGATATGGAAATTGTTTTCAATGGAAATGATGGACTAATGATATATGTTTGATGAGAATTTTATATTGAACAAGAATATCATATTCATTTTGATTTGTTACCTTGGTCATTTCGAAGTTAAATGTAGATGATTATGTCAGCAGGAAATTGATTGTATAGTATTATGATTAAGTATGTACCGTTAAGCTGAGATAACAATTTAATTGTATTTGTGTGATCTTGATATTATAGGTTTTGTTTCTGTTGTTATAATTATCTAAATTTACCTTTGCAATTGGCAGAATATGTGTTACAAATAGATGAAAGGATGTAGTATCATGTTGTATACTGATTTTATATCTGTTGTATGTACATTCTTTTGTAAATTTGTTTGAAGTGTATTTTAAGAATAGCTGTGATGAACATATATCAGGGTGGCTAAATTTGGTTTATCCTATTCAATTAATTAATTTAGTGATAACTTTAAAATGAATTGGGTGGTTTAATTACATATGAAAGATAATTGGCCTTACCTATGACTTAAGCCAATAAGGTTAAGTATAAAGAACATGGCAAATATCTATTACATCATTTCACGAGTACCATAGAGAATCCCACTATGTGTTGTCTATGAGCTTACCATACACGGATGCAGTATCTTAGCACCATAGTGATGACACCTCAGTATATATATGATTCATTTACTGGTTATTCTTAGTGCAAGTTTAATTTTGTATTGTTAAGTAGATGTTTACTTCTTGCATATTAATTTTAGAATTGCACTATGTTAAGTGGATTAGATATTTGTATTATGGTTATGTCTATGTTTATTCTAACATGTATGTAGGTGGATTATTCTTTTCAACTCAATGTGTACTGAGCCCTCTTTGTGTTGTGTTGCATTTCTATGTGTTTTCAAGTGCTTCAAGTTGATTAACAAGTAGCTAAGGATGACTATTGAAGTTATATCTAAAAATAGAATTTGTTACTTGTAGGGTCCATATGTTGGACATAGGAGTTTAAGAATGATATCATACTTCATTATTGTATTGAACTCAATATGTATTAGCATTATAATGGAAATTTATTTTGATGATATCTTCTTTTATTTTGAGGTTTACAAATTGAGAGTGGCTCAATCATTGTTCTTGTACTTGTAATATGTTGAATAATAAGAAAAAAAATTACGTACATTGTACTTGTTCTTTGTTTCAAATTTATTACTTATGTTTAGTGTAGCATTATTGCCTTTTTATTGTGTTGAGAAAATGTAGCACAAGATTTGGTAATGAGCTTGGAGGTAGGAAATCCAAAGATGCAAGTTTGCAAACCATGGAAATGTGAAAATGTAACCTTCTTCAAACAACCCAATCTTCTTAAAATTTAAGATTTTGCAATTTCTGGCATTTTTGTTTTACATGAACTGAATTGAGCACACAATTGCACATAATTAAAATAACATCTATTTCACTAATCCTATCATGACTCAAAACATACTAACATGACTCTAAACAAACTTACATTTGTTTCCACCTTTAATAGTGTCTAGCATACAAGCACATATATATGACTGAAGTTTCTTATTTATTTCCTATAAAATATAGCAAGGCATTGAAAACTTCTAACATGTCTAATGCAAGAGCATCCTGGGTGTAAGAGAAATCTTGCATCACTCAAATATATTTCCTTTTTGTTTCTTGAATAAGAGTTGTCTCAATGTAGATTTTTTTTTTTGGGAGCCTTGTTGCTTAGTAAGTTAGTTATATGAGCTCATAATGTCCTAATTTTAGAGGTGGGTGTTCATCTTGGATACATCAGCCTACTAGTGTAGTGCCTGCCCCTGGTTTGCATTTTGTTATCATTGTTGAACTCTTTTAGAGCTAGTTTCATGTTGATAGTTAGTAACATTATTATGAGATTATCAGATATTGTGCTATGGATTTAGTTGATATGTGATGAGATTACTTAGACTCTACATTTTATGTATGTATGATGATTATTTTCAGTGTTTGCAGTTATTAATGATAATTAGTAAGATGATTTATTATCACATGTGTTTTCTTATGGATACTTACCCCATACTTGCATGTGTATGGTGTGCGTGTTTGCTTTGTGTGTTTGCTTTTGTATAGTGTGTCTGATGTGGTTAAGGAAGGGAGTCGTAGTCACCTACTAGTCGGGATCTACACAATGCACCACTTCTTGCCATTGCCTGTTTAGTTTAGTATATATTGTGCTTGTACATGCATAGTTTTTATGCAGGTTGCAGGTATCAGGTATAGACTTTTCTGAATTGTCAGGATGAGCATACCCTATCACATTATCTCAATGATAAGAGAGGGGAGATAAATTCTCAAGTCCAAATCCCAACCTTTTAAGCCATTTGTTCTAATTGAAAAATTAGGACAAGTATCTAAGTTGAGTACCCTCCGAATGCGTCAGATGATGTAATTCGTGATATAAACCCCTTTGTTTGATTTGTATGTATATTGGCTATGATGGGTTTTTCGTATTTTTACCTTTGTGAGTCTTTGGAGTATTTTCAATTAATTAAGCCTAATTAAAAGATTTAGTTAATGGTTTAATTTAATAGAAAATTAATATGGTATTTTGATATTTATTTTATTTAATTAATTGAGAAATTAATTAAATAAAATAATTAAATTAGAAGATAAAAGTTATAATATTAAATTTAGAATGTGACAATATTAATTTTAATAATAATATATTTGGAGCTCATTTTTAAATAGATGACTAAATAATATTATTATTAAAGCTAATAAAAATTTTAGCAATAACGTTTTGGAAAATGAAATTTAAAAGTGGAAAATATATCTTAAATTATTAAAAGATTCTAAATCTCATATGATTAAAATATAAATATATTAAGATTAAAAAGTGGAGATATTAAAGTTAGTGCATGAGACTTAATAAATAAAATTGAAAAGAGTAAAGTAAATTGGAGTTATAAGCTTGTATGAAAATTAACATGTGTCAACAACACGGGGGTTAGTGCATCAATTAAGCACAAGGTGTCTACAATTCTATGACTTATCAAAAATGAATTGGAAAAGACCCATGCTTGGTGACACCTTTCAGCGGTTTCAAGAAGCATTTCAAAGGTTTCTTGAGAGCTCTTGATATTCAGGCATTCATAGAAGCTTAAAAGAAAAGCTTAATGGAAGCTACAAGTTTAATGGAAGCTACAAGCTTAATGGAAGCCACGAGTTACAAGCAAAAATAGAAGCTTCAAAGCTTACATGCATGGGAGAAGATTCATATGCTCATATATTTTTTACTTGCTTCTATGCTCCTTCTAGCACTTCTAATCACTTAGAGGATTCGATCAGCTTGGATTCTTGGAAGAATTACGAATGATGAAGAAGGAAGAGATTTTCTATGGACTTCTGAGACATGGAAAATTAGCATCAGTGTCCAGATGCACTCGTAATATTCTCATATTTCCTTTGCACTCTTTCTCTTCCTGTCTTCGTCATCTCTGTTTTATGTGTCTGAATACTCTCTATGATTGAATCTACTATTTGAAATTGGAATCAAGATATTTTATTTAGTTGAGAATAAAATAATAGAAAAATCTTAGATCTAATTAAGAAGAAATAATTAGATCTTAATCGGGTTTGGGTTCGAAATTATATTGTGAAATTAGATAGACAAGATTTGAAATTAAAATAGAAATTTTATGGTGAAAATTCGAATGATTAGATGTAATCTTTCTATCAATTATATTTTTAGATGCATATGAACAAACCCTTTTATGGTTAAATTTAGAGAACAATTATTTTAAGAGGAAATTCTTAATTCATCACAAATTGTCCTGTCACTGCCTCTTGGATAGACCAGAATTCAGTCATTCATAACTTTTTATCGGGATCGAATTTATTCGATTGCTCCAATCAAAATCGGTGCAACTTGGCTCTCTCCAACATATTTAAATTTCAGCCCGATCCAATGGTTCATTAGGGAGATATGGCCGTCGTACTGAGACTGTTTTATTCAAGAACAGATGTCTCTTCATTTTCCATAACCAAGAGTTCTTTATGCTTAAACTTCACAAAAATAATATATCTAAGTAATATAATTAGAATTTAATAATTATTTAATTAGTCTAAAGACTAATAAGAATGTTCTAAATGAATTAATGGATATTTTTAATGAAAAGTTTGTGGATGGAGCTGATGGATAGAGATATTGAATAGAGAATTGATGACTTTTAATATTAATTATTTAATGTATATTAAATACTATTTAATATATAGTTAAGGGGTGGTAAAAGTGTTTAATGATGATTATTAAGAGACTTAAATTTTAATGATATTGGATTTAGATTTAAATAAGAATTATTATATTGACAAGAAGTCATAGTTACATTATAATATTGTTATAACATAGCTACGATTTGAATTATTGATATGCCTTAAAGGTTAGTTAAATAATAACTAATGGGGCTTATGAAAATATAATTTTATGAGTTTATTATTATTAATGTTTGTTAGGTCTAACAAACTATTAATAAATAATGATTTAAATAGTTATCAACAAATTTGATTAGAGATAATCTATTGGAGATTATTTAATGAATTAAAGATATTATTGCAATCTTCCCTTATTAGAATCTTATTAATATGCATTAGGTTTATATGGTCTATTATCTAATCTAATCTAATTTAATTTAATTAAGATTAGTTAATAGTAGAAGAATTGTAGTTAATTATTAGTCAATCTAAGTAAATGGATTAAAAGAAAAGAGATTTTAATATAGTTTATATAGTGGACTTTTTATAATGTATATTGAATACTATTAAACAATTTTAGAGTTGTTTAATGAAGATGATAATGCTAAGAATTTGAAAATTATTCATGTTAAAATCTACAATGAGTTTTATTGGTTTGTGATAGGGATCTTTTTCAAACAACTTTTGTATAGACAAAATATTATTAGAACAATTAGAAAATGGAGTCTAATGGTTGATTTTAATATTGATTAAATAATTGTAAATGATAAGTTATATTATGTTGATTTAAATTTAAAAATTCTAAATGATATTGGATTAAGATTGAATTATTATGTTATTGGTTAATACATTTGAATACCTTAATGGTATTAAAAGTTAGCTAATGAAGTTCTATGTAAAAGTTCTCTAGATTGATTATTTATAGTTGTGATAAGTTTATTATTTATTAATGTTTGTTGGGTCTAACAAACTATTAATAAATAATAGTATAAATAGTTTAAATAGTTATCAATTAATATGAACAGAGTTACTCTAAAGTAGATTAGTTAATGATCGAAGTACTGTAAAAGATATTAATCAAATTGAATTGGTTAATAATTTGGAGGATTATCAGTTAACTGAATCAACGTACATAGGGAAAACTTATTTGAGATAATAATACCTGGTATTGAGGATTCATTATAACTTGTTATTATTAAAATATAAATGAGAACATTGTTGCAGAGTGATGTATGTGATCATTAAAGATTTAATAATAAGATTCCCAATATAGCTTTTCATTAAATATTAACAAGTTATTATTATTGAATTATTAATATGATCATTTGAGTATTGAATTATAGTTGACTTTTAACTTACAGAATTTTAGTTAGTTATTAGTCAACTGATGTTAATTAGAACGTTCTTATGTTTATACAATTATTAATTAAATCAATTAATGAGAGTTAATTAGATTTAATTAATAATTAAGTTATGTAATAGAGATTTATTTGATATAATTCTTTTAAGGAGATTGTAGATTATCTATATTGAAGTTGATAGGTCTTATTCTTATGACTTGAATTATGACTTTAGATATTGTATGGGTGTCAACGATGGTGACGATTAAATTCAAAGACTCAAACTTTAGTAATACTTAATTAAGTTTCTAATTGAAAACTAAAAAGATGTTAATAGGTCATGGATGGTGTACCTATGTTAATGGATTGAGATAAATAAAGTTATAATCTCTTATTCGAAGAATGATAATTGGTCCTCTTATAATATAACGAATAATGATCTTAGAAAAGTTGAAAGGTTAATCAATTAGAATATGGATCATGTTTAAATAAGAGAACAATTTAATTAAAGGTCAATGATGATCAATTTAGTGAATATTTATCCTTAAGTTATTCTTTAAATGTAATTCTTAGGATAATGTTATCAGAGAACAAACGGGTTGACTTGTAGGTCAAATGATGAAACTTGAGACACTTGGAAATATACTTGCAAATAGAAAACTGGAAACCTCTACACTTGATTCAACTATGTAAGATAGCAAAACCAAAACATGTGTTTGCATCATGTATTCTTTATGCTTCTTATTTTGGGTTTTTGGGTTGATTAGTGTTGACCAGTCTTAGGTTGTTACCAGAGGCTCGGGGGTAATGAGATGTGTTGGCATGTTGATCTTATTTGGTCTCGATCTTTATAAGCCCAACCATGGTAATGTGATCGTAAGCTCTATGAAATGTTTGTATTTACTGATTGTTATTGTTCATTAGTCTTCATGTGTGAAGCTGAGATGTATGCATATGAGACACTTGAGCTAATCATTTTTGAGTCATCGATTAGTTATCCTTGGATTACTTTCTAGTCACCATGATGGGACTAAAATGTGGATTTATTCTTGATGATGTCATGTTGTGACATGTTTGACTCAACCATTTTGGAGTCTTCGATCAGTATAATTTTGAGATATTCTTGGTTGCTTTTTGAGAACCAATGATTATGGTGTTTTATTTTGAGATATATTTTGGTTATTGAGAACCAATGGATACTTATGATTATCAGTGATGCCTTCAGTTGCCAATAGAGAACTGTTGTGGTCATGATTTTTTATGGATGTTTTTCGGATGCTCATGGAGATTTGATGATTCTTATCTTGGAGATTTGATGATTCTTATTATGGATATTTGATGCTTATTTGATGATTCTTTTTATGGATTATCTTTTGGATTTTTTTTACTGTCGCTTGGACAGGACTGTGGTGATTTATGATTCCATGAGCCTAGGGTAGGTAATCTACTTGTAGTGTCGAGAAGTGGGTTGCAATGGGGGCCAGGGTAACTCATTGTAAGTTGAATTAATAAGTGATAACATTCACACCTAATACTAACTGAATGAACCTAAAAAGATAAGAGTTTTGGTTCTCACCCATGCCTTGAGTGCTTGTATAGGCTAGGATGGGAGTAGTGAGAATGCATGGTTGCGACCTTGCATTCCATAGTATGCCTTGTCAATATGAGAGGATACTAGTGGCCGCATGAGATCTATATTGACCCATGGAGTTTAGCTAACTGCCAGGGTAACTTGTACGAGATAAATGCGATGACACTTTCTCACTTGCAGAGTAGGTTTCCTACATGTCATTGTGTGCCTCTAGGAATTAGATGTCGATTTTGTGTGTGTTGGAACCTTTGAGTTAGTATACTTTTAGGATTCCTGTACTATAGAGATTTGTGCTATATGGATAGCATGTTTGGGATTTGAGATTATCTCCTCAGCACGGTGAGAGTGGACCACTTAGGTACCACGTGGTCGGGTGGTAGTGTATTTTCCACTCTTATCATTTGAGATTCATTGAGACATCGTGGTTGATGCGTCCTTCATAATGGTGGATATGTATCCTTTCATTAATGATTTGCATTTGTTAGATGATGTTATCTTATGCTTTTATTTGCATGTAGATTACTTTCTGCATATGATATAGTATATGTTAGGAGTGACATTCCTACTATGTTCATACCGATGATATCTTCGGTGATTTTGGAATGTTACGCACGGAGGGATGGCTAGGCCCCACGATGGTCTAATGATGCTATTAATGGTTGGGAGGAACCGTGCACTTAGTTTATTTTGTTTGATCTTTATGATGGATGTATATGTCTTCTATGATGATGTATCATGTGATTATCTTTACTTTGATGTATCATGGATTAGAATAGGATGATGTACCTTATTCTACATATGTATATTCTTTGAGCTTGTCATACCTTGTGACATGTACAAAGGATGAATGAGCATTTGAAATGTAATATTTAAACATTGGACTTATTATTATTTCATGTGGATGTTGTACTAGATGGATTCATGTATGTAATTCAACGTTAAGGGATCTTTAAAGAATGTAATCGGTTATGTATGTTATGTTTACTTTCAGATGGACATTGCTATTGCTTCCATTATTAAGTACAAGTTATATGTGGTATTTACTATCATGTTATTTTTTTATTTTTTTAAATGTTACCAAATTTAGTAAAATTTTAGGTTAATTCTTTGGATCCCTTGGCGGGGCATTACAACTAGTTTAGGCTCAATTCCATATCATGAGTAGTTATGGATTTATTGTGGATTTTTGGTGTGAAATTTTGGTATAGAAAATGTAGGCTCACTATTGAAGACCTTAGAGGCCTTGGATGGGCTTTGAAATGTGGTTAACTAGAACTTGTGTGAGTTGATCCTTTAGATCAAAAGCTGGGGACTCCAAAAATTGGTTATAATAGCCAATTAGAGGAATGGTTCAAAATCTATGGTCTTTCAAAGTTGGGCTGACCAAAATTTCCAAAATATGTGTCAAAGGTGTATCGAGCCAACTCAATATGTACTTTTAGAGTCAAACAGACTCAAGGGTTAAGGATTCATGTCTAGACACTTCCTGGGCAGTGTACAAATACCTATTTAAGGTATGCTCATGCATTTTCTAGGAAAACTATGCATGATAGTTCATAGCTCTATGTTGCGAATTACTGTAGGTAAGGCACCCATGTGGGTGTGCATATTGTATTTCAAATTTCTATAATTTTGTATTTGTAGCAATAATAAGAAGCCCATATTTTTCTCTCACTAATTTTGATTATTTCTTTGTTTTGCTATGTGTTTTATGTAGTAAGGGGAGCAATATTCATCAACCTCCAATTGGTTTAGGATGTGGCTAAGATAGTATAGCACTTACTTTATCTTTATCCATCTTCAAGATGCCTTGGGAGATCACAAAACCAAGATATGTCATCTCTTCTTGCATGAACAAGCTCTTTTCCAAGATTATCACTAACTACTCCTCGTGAAGTCTTCTCAAAACCATGTCAATGTGTTTGAGGTGTTCTTTCTTTATTCTACTAAAAACTAATATGTCATCCAAAATATACTATGATGAACTTACTATTAAAGTCTATGAGCACTTCATTGATGAGTCTCTTGAAGATATTATGAGCATTACAAATAGCATTACCTTCCTCTAATACAATCCATCATTTCTTTTGAATTTTTTCTT
Organism: Cupressus sempervirens; assembly: GCA_028749045.1. Classification (NCBI taxonomy): domain Eukaryota; kingdom Viridiplantae; phylum Streptophyta; class Pinopsida; order Cupressales; family Cupressaceae; genus Cupressus; species Cupressus sempervirens. The sequence goes on along the minus strand of CM053787.1, from coordinate 641,370,869 downwards.
CCACTCATCTCTAGCCCTTATCCTTATTTGATGGTACCCACTCTTCAAGTCAGTCTTCAAGAAGTACTTTTCACCTCCCAATCAATCAAGAAAATATTCAATTCTTGGCATTCCAAACATATATCTAATTGTAATCTTATAAATGGACCTTGGATTAGTACACAACATCTATGTCCCTTCTTTCTTGGGTCCCAAAACAAAAAGTATGTAACACATGGGCTTAAACATTTTGCTATTAAACCAAAATCTAGCAATTCCTTCACTTATCTATAAATCTCCTCATTTTGTTGAGTTGATATCTTGTATGTAGCCTTATTTGGTAAAGTGGCTCCTGGGATGAAATCATTGCAATAAATTATGTCTCTTTTAGGTGATAAATAATTGGGCATATCTTCTAAAATCGAACCTTAATACTTGTCCAAGAGTTATTTCACTTCACTAGGACTTACATTCTGTGTTTCAGCCTTCCTCTTGTTATTATGGTTTTGGTATTAAAACATAACAAGGCATAGGTTCATCCTCCATATCTCAAAAAAATTCTTTCCTACCTATCATCATCATTTTGACTTCCTTCTATTTTCTTTGGTCCACTTTTTCATGATTAACAAAAGAAATCTTGATCTAATCACCTTTTTATTATTCTTGACGGTGTACACATTAAATCTTCCATCATGTTGTGCCTACAAATCAAATGTTCAAGGCCTACCAAAAAAAAAAAGTGGGATGCATCCATATCAATAATATCAAATAACATCATGTTCTTATACTTTAAATCTGAAAATCAACCCATGTTTATTCATTTACAAGAGTTTGTCGACACTTTATTAGCCATGAAACATTGCAAGGAAATGGATGAGGAACATGCTTAAGTTTTAATTTTTGAACCATCTAAAGAGAATCTAAATTTTTAATAGATCCTAAATCAATAATGACTTTACATGGTCTTACCTCTTGATTTACAAGTAGTCCTAAAGATGGGCTTACTTTTTCGTGGCTCCATGGTAGTAGGTACCTTCAAAAGTTTTCTGAACTCATCATCAATTTTTCTCCTCTTTCAAGGAAGCTATCTAAATCAAGAATTTCCTTCTCTTGGTATTAATCTTTATGTACCAAATGTTCTCTTCTTTCACCTTGTGAACTTGTACTAGCTATATGGAGACATCTAAAAGCATAGTGTTCCTCCTTGTTACAATTAAAGCACATTATCGGGCCTACTCTTCTACCACCAAATCAGACTCTCGAATTACCTCTTCTACCTCTAAAATTACCTCTAATATTTGTTTCATTTTATTAATTTCTTTCTTGGTGTTTTTATTTTTCTTCATGGTGCTTTCCTCTTCCCCTTTCATTTCCACCACTTCCTCTGCTAATTTTCTCTTGTCTTCTCTTTAATTTTACTTCCACCTTCAAGGCCAATTGATAATATTTTTGAACTAGATCAGGACATGATATATTAATTTCTTCTTGTATAATCATCCTCAATCCATTGAGGTATCAAGCATCTTTCTCACTTTCACATTCAATTTGCTTGGTCCTTAGACTCAATCTCTAAAATTCTTCAATATAGGCTATGACATATAATTCTTTTTATCTCAATTTTTTTCTTATTATATGTAGTTTGAATTCATATTCCATAGGTACATAAGTCTCCTTAATCTTGGCACTCATTCATTTCCATGAATTTATCATATTTTTTCCCTGCTTTAATGCTTTCTCCTTGGATGAAATTATACCAAGTGAGAGTTGATCCCTATAGTTTTGACTTGCCTATCTTTACCTTATCTCTCTCCACCACACTCTTACATTAAAAATGGTTTTTCAAGGGTTTTATCTAATCCATAACATTGTTAGTATCAATCTTACCTTAAAAGATGGGTAGGTCACCTTTGACACCATTCTGGCCAACTCTTTTAAGGGCTTCTATGAAGTTTCTCTAGTCTACAGGTAGGTTAACCACCTTCTCCTTAGGGGAATTTTATCCTTCCCCTTCTTTCTCTTTCTCTGAGGAAACCTTTACTCCCTTCTCTACTTTTCCCTTCACCTTTTCAAGTTCATCTAGTAACCACTTATTGGTTTTCTCTTGTTCTTACATCTTCTTTTCCAATTTAGTATTGGTGACTATGTTTGATGTCTCACCTTTAGAATCTAATCCTAACATAAAATAAATTTCTTTAGGATTTTTTAGAAGCTCTAATACCAATAATGATGTAGATGAATCAAAATTCTAAAATACTCTTCCAAGATTTCACAAAATCAGTGGATAAATAAGCCTAATTTTGCCACATTAATAAAGAAAGTACCAAAAATCAGATTTGATTTCACAAAAATATTAATTGTACCAATTATGAATCCAAAAAAAAGTCCAAATCCCAAGTTTTAGCCTCTAGCTTATTGCTTCATGTAGGTTACAAGTATTCTTATGGTTGTATTCCTTGAAAATAAGAGAAATAACCTGCATAGGGCCTACTAGTATAAACTAGAATCGAATGATACACCAAAATAAATTGTAGAATACTTAAATATACTCTCTAAACTACTTAAATCCAAAAGGACATTGATTTTTATAGGTGGAATGAGGAGAAAAATGAATTTCTTTTAAGAACTCTTGATTTACAAGCAATTTTAGACCTCGTCTCAAATAGTTTATCATTTCTCATACATACAAGTGTCTCTAGAATTCCAACCTAGTTCATTTGAAATCTATTTCAATTGCCTAATCATTTATAGAGGTTTCATACCTTTATCCTTATGTACATGCATGTGTCAAAGCTGGAAACAACAAAAAAAATGTGAAAAGCAATACTTAGAATGTTAACTAGTATTCAATAAATTTCACTTTTCTCCCACATATGGATAAGTTTGAAACTCCAACTAGATTTTTTGGAAACATAATTTAAATCTTTTTCCAACCTTATCTAGGGCATACACACACATGTGAGAACCAAACAAAAGTAACTTTCTAATGGAAAAGTAGAATTTTAAAAGCCTTTCTTTTCTCAAGGACCCAAATCTTATTCCAATCTCTCATTTATATCTTTTTTCAATTTTTGGTCATTAATTTATGAATGATTTTATGCTTGGGATTCCTGTTAAGGTGAAAAGTCTACTCATCTTCCCCTTTATAACTTGAAAGTTATTATTTTGCATATTTTACAATGTTGTCAAGTTGCATTTTTTCAACTTTGACAAAATTTGGCATATTTGAACAAAAACGAATCATACACAATATGGACACACTAAAAACATTTAAAAGACCTTTAGAAGAACTATCTACCCTAACTATATGTTCATAAGACTAGCTTAGCAATTTGGTCATGATGACTTATAAAGATGCCAAACATGTCAATGTCTTACAAAATAGATTATTATTACAATAATGATGAAAACAAGTGACTCACTAACATATCCTAGTATGCATGGACATGACATGATCTATTTAATATGCATGATGGTCTCTATACATATGGAAATGCAAAGATTAAATAACTTCCTCATGTGGATGCCCCTGTAAAACTTCCTCTCCTAGTCTCCCATCAGTCACCATCTCCCACCATCCCTCCCCTTCCATTCTCCTCCTTCCTCTCCCTCTCATCAACCTTCATCCCTACCCTACTATCTCACCTCCCCCTTCTCACTCTCCTCCTTCCTCTTTCCCATTCCCCGCTCTCTTATGCCCTCTCGTGATCTCTTCCAACACCTCCCCTCTCACCATCTCCCTCTCCCTATTATTGTCCTAGTATGCATGGGCATGACATGATCTATTTAATATGGATGATGGTCTCTATACATATGGAAATGCAAAGATTAAATAACTTCCTTATGTGGATGCCCCTATAAAACTTCCTCTCCTATTCTCCCATCACTCACCATCTCCCACCATCCCTCCCCTTCCATTCTCCTCCTTCCTCCCCCTCTCATCACCCTTCATCCCTACCCTACTAACTCACCTCCCCCTTTTCACTCTTGTCCTTCCTCATTCCAATTCCCTACTCTCTTATGCCCTCTCTTGTCCTCTTCCAATTCCTCCCCTCTCACCCTCTCCCTCTCCCTATTATTGCCCTTATAAAAATTCCTCTCCTATTCTCCCTTCACCCGCCATCTCCCACCATCCATCCCCTTCCATTCTCCTCCTTCCTCTCCCTCTCATCACCCTTCATCCCTACCCTGCTAACTCACCTCCCCCTTCTCACTCTCCTCCTTATTTCCCATTCCCTACTCTCTCATGCCCTCTCTTGTCCTCTTCCAACACCTCCCTTCTCACCCTCACCCTCTCCCTATTTTTCCCCACCCCCCCTCCCTTCCCCTCCCACTTCTCCCCCTCTAATACTCTCCCATCACTCACCATCTCCCACCATTCCTCCCCTTTCCATTCTCCTCCTTCCTCTCCCTCTCATCAACCTCATCCCTACCTCTAACCCACCTCCCCCTTCTGACTCTGCTCCTTCCTCTTTCACATTCCCCACTCTCTTATGCCCTCTCTTGTCCTCTTCCAACACCTCCCCTCTTGCCCTCTCCCTCTCCCTATTATTTTTTCCCTGCCCCCCTCTCTCTTTTATCATATACCACTCTTCCACTCCTACTCTCCCATCTCTCACCATCTCCCACCTTCCCTCCCCTTCTTACTTCCCCCCTTCATCTCTCTCTCATCACTCTCCCTCTCTACCCTCCTTCTCACTCACCCCTTCCTTCTATTCTCCTTCATCTTTCCCTCTTCCCCCTCTTCTTCCCCCTCTCTTTTCCTCTTCTATAATCTCACCATCTTCTTCTCATACTCCTTCATCTCTCTCTAAATCCCACCATCTTTCCCTCTCTTTTCCTCTTCCCCTCTCCTTCCCCCTTACTTCCTCCTCTATCCCTCCCTCACTCCACTATTACTTCCTCTCCACATATTCTTCTAATCCTCTCCCTCCCCCTCTCTTTATCTCTTACTCTTTCACCCTATTCCCCCCTTGCCTCATCTACCCACTCCCTCTCCCCATCTTCTTCTAACCCTCTCCCTCCCCCTCTCCTTTTACTCTCCCTCCCCCTCTCTCTTTATCTCTTAGTATTTCACCCTATTCCTCCCTCGCCCCATCTACCCAACCCTCTCTTTATCTATTCCCTCACATCCTCTCCCCCTCTCTAACACTTTCCCCTCTCTCCCCATCTACCTTGTCACTCTCTCCATCATTAACTAAAACATTAATTTGCATATTACACTACTTGAAGTAAATCGACTTCACCATATATTTTAAAAGAGCATAAATTCTATCAATTTTTTGTTCATTTGAGTGGGATTTAATTTCAATTATTGATTTATCCTTCCAAACATTTTTGTAAACAACCATAATGTCAAACAACCAATGTTAAATATGGTTTTCAATTTATATTAATTTTTAGTAAAAGATATAAAATGATTTTAGATTTAATAAAATGGCTAGTACAACAATACTTGTCCAATATGGTAAAATATTTTTAAGATTGTAATGAAGATCATGAATATGATCTTGCCGAGCTACAAAGACTACAACTTCTAGAGAATTTGACATCTATAAGAAAAATGAAGAATTCAATGTTTATGTTTGGTTCCATCATTATGTGTATTTTTTTTAATATACAGAAGTATATGAAGTATATACCAGTGACAAGATAGATAAATGAGTATCTTACTCAATTAGGAAAAAAAATTGAGAATGTAATGAATGCTTATTCTGATGAATTGAAGTAAAGGATGAAAAGGAGAATGTGGATTTCTAAAGAGTTGGTCACAAAATATTACAATGGCATATGTTTTCTTGTAGATATGGATCACTTGTGCCAACTTGTCTATTAATATGAACAATCAAAATGATTATAGTTTTTCTAGACTTGTAATTTATAGTTTTGAATATTGTTAAATAAACATATTATTTATCTCAATGGTGATGTGTTCACACAAATTTGTGTTGTAGATATTGCACTATTTTTAACTACATTTTAGTGCATTTGAGTGCTTAAAGTTGTATATATTTTGATTATTTTTGTTAATGCACTTATTGATTGTAATGACATAAATTGTACGCTTGTGATTATCTATGAGTGGCCATGATTATCTATAAACATAATATGAAAAATATTATCAATCTATTGGTATCTATAAAATCATCATAATAGCATAATATCATCTCTTTTTTTTTAATTAATTTGTAAAGGTTAACTATGATTAACTAGCTTATCAATAAACATAATCTAAAAAATATTATAGAATTTTTGTTATTCATAAAATTATCATAAAAAAATTATATCATCTTTAACACATGACACAAATTGTCTCTCATCTTTAATCTATTTTTAAGGCATTAAATTGATCTATTTAAGAATATGAGCAATTAAAATTAAACTAACTATCAAAAAATCCCTTAAAAATATTGTTAAATTGAACCAATCAACTATTGTAAATAAAACACAAATAAAGATACAAAATGAATTTATTATTTACTAAATAATAATGAGATTCCCTTCTCCTCTTTTCAAGAATCCAAATCCTTGTTAAAATATTCACATGATTTTGGTCTTATATTTTTGATATTTTTCTTTAAAATGGTTATAGTTATTCAAAAAAAATGGTTTATAAGTTGTTATGGCATCGATTTAATACAATTACCATTACCACTCTTGTTTTAAATATACATTATTATTAAATATGTGCAACGACCAAGAATAATTTTAAATAACTTGTTCAGAACTTGATAACTTCAATTACTTTTTATAACTTTATTTCTATACAATACAATATTTTACTAGATTTTATGATGTTCGATTAACTTTTTTCCTCCTCTTGCCCCTATCTTCCTCATCTCCTTCTTCCTCTCTCCATCTGTCTCCCTCTCTGCTTTCTCCATATTGCCCCCCCTGGTTTCACCCTATCTTCCTACTCCCTCTCCCCTCCCCTTAGATTTGTCCCCTTTCCACATGCCTTCCCTCCATCCTCTACCTCCACCTCCTCTCTTGCCCCGCCCTTAGCCTCCCTTAAGTTGTGTTTGTACCCCCATTTCCTCCATTCCCTCTTCTACTCCCTTTAATCCCCCATCTTTAATCTATTTTTAAGGCATTAAATTGATCTATTTAAGAATATGAGCAAATTGTCTCTCATCTTTAATCTATTTTTAAGGCATTAAATTGATCTATTTAAGAATATGAGCAATTAAAATTAAACTAACTATCAAAAAATCCCTTAAAAATATTGTTAAATTGAACCAATCAACTATTGTAAATAAAACACAAATAAAGATACAAAATGAATTTATTATTTACTAAATAATAATGAGATTCCCTTCTCCTCTTTTCAAGAATCCAAATCCTTGTTAAAATATTCACATGATTTTGGTCTTATATTTTTGATATTTTTCTTTAAAATGGTTATAGTTATTCAAAAAAAATGGTTTATAAGTTGTTATGGCATCAATTTAATACAATTACCATTACCACTCTTGTTTTAAATATACATTATTATTAAATATGTGCAACGACCAAGAATAATTTTAAATAACTTGTTCAGAGCTTGATAACTTCAATTACTTTTTATAACTTTATTTCTATACAATACAATATTTTACTAGATTTTATGATGTTCGATTAACTTTTTTCCTCCTCTTGCCCCTATCTTCCTCATCTCCTTCTTCCTCTCTCCGTCTGTCTCCCTCTCTGCTTTCTCCATATTGCCCCCCCTGGTTTCACCCTATCTTCCTACTCCCTCTCCCCTCCCCTTAGATTTGTCCCCTTTCCACATGCCTTCCCTCCATCCTCTACCTCCACCTCCTCTCTTGCCCTTCCCTTAGCCTCCCTTAAGTTGTGTTTGTACCCCCATTTCCTCCACTCCCTCTTCTACTCCCTTTAATCCCCCCCCCCCCCCTCTCTCTCTCTCTCTCTCTCTCTCTCTCTCTCTCTCTCTCCCCCTTCCCCTCCCTCTCCCTCTCCCTCTCCCCTACCTTGTTTCCCCTATCTTCCTCCTCTCCCTCTCCCTCTCTCCATATATCTCCCTCCCCTCTCTTCCTCCATCTCCCACTCTCCATGTATCTTCCTACTCCCCCTTCCCTCTCTTTTCGCCCCTCCCCTCTCTCCATTTATCTCTGACCCCTATTTTCCTCCTCCTCTTCCTTCACCTCCCATTCTCCCTACTCTCCCTATATCTTCCCACTCCCCCTTCCCTCTCTTTTCACCCCTCCCCTCCCTTCCTCCTTCCCTTCCTCCCCCTTCATCCTTTCCCTTCTCTATCTCTCCCTTTCCCCTTGTTTCCTCCTATTTTCCTCCTCTCTATCCCCTCTCTTCCTTCTCCCCTTCCTCCATCTCCCTCTTCCTCTCTCCATTCATTTCCCTCCCTTCTTTCCCCCTATATATCCTCCTCCCCTCTCTTCTTCCTCCCCTTCCTCCATCTCCCTCTTTGTCTCTCCATCCATTTTGCTCCTTTCTTCCCTCCATATATCCTCCTCCCCTCTCTTCCTCATCCTCCTCCTCCATCTCACCTTCTCCCAAGTCTCCCCATATCTTCTTCCCTTTTTGTCCCTCCCCTCTCTTCATCCTCTCTGCCTCCCTTACTCCATCTCCCCCTCTCCATTCTCCTTCTATCCCCCCTTGTCTCAATCATCTCTTCTCTCTTGCCACACCCTTAGGCCCTCTCCTCCCTCCCTTTGTCTCTCTCCCCCCTCTCTTCCTCTTTCCCTTCCTCTCCCTCCTCCATCTCCCCTCTCTTGCCACACCTCTTTCCTCCCTCCTTCATCTCTACCCACCTCCCTAGTCTCACCCTACCTTCCTACTCCTCCTCCCCTTCCACCTTCCTTTCTCCATCTCCTCCTCTCCCCTCCTAACCCTCATTCCCATCTTGTCTTCCTCCTCTCTCTTCCCTCTCTTCCTCTTCCCCCTTCTTCCATCTCCCCCTCTCCCTGCTCTCCCCATATCTTCCTACTCCCTCTTCCCTTTCTTTCCGTCCCTCTCCCCCTTCCTCCATCTCCACCTCTCCCCTTGTTTCCCCCTATCTCCATCCTCTCCACCTATCCCTTCCCCTTCCATCCCCCCTATCTCCATTCCCTCCCCTCTCTTGCCACCCTCACCCCTCTCCTCCCTCCATTTGTCTCTTCCTCCACCCATTCTTCTCCCTCCTCCTTTCCTCCTCTCCCTTCTCCTTCCATCCTCTCCTCTCTCTTGGCCCCCTCTTCCCTCTGTCTCCCCCCCTTCTCTTCCTCTACTGCTTCCTCTCCCTCCTCCCTTCTTCCATCTCCCCATATCTTCCTACTCCTCCTTCCCTCTTTTCATCCTCCCCTCTCTTGCCCCCCTCTTCCCTCTGTCTCCCCCCCTTCTCTTCCTCTTCCCCTTCCTCTCCCTCCTCCCTTCCTCCATCTCCCCATATCTTCCTACTCCCCCTTCCCTCTTTTCATCCTCCCCTCTCTTGCCCCACCCCTCTTCTTCCTCCCTTTTTCTCTCTCCTCCCTCTCTTCCTCTGACCTTTCCTCCATCTCCCCTTCTCCCCTTGTTTCCCTCGTCTTCCATCTCTCTCTCTCTCCCCTTGTTTCTCTCTTGTCTTCCTCCTCTCTCTCTCCCCTCTCATCCTCCTCCCCTACCTCCATCTCCCCTTTCTTGCACCCACTCTTCTCCCTCCTCCATCTCCCCCTCCCTAGTCTCACCCTAGTCTCCCCATATTTCCTACTCCCCCTTTCCTCTCTTTCTGTCCCTCCCCTCTCTTCCTCCGACCCTTCCTCCATCTCCCCTTCTCCCCTTGTTTCCCTCTTGTCTTCCTCCTCCCCTCCCTCCATCCCCCCTTCTCCCCATGTTTCCCTCTTGTCTTCTTCCTCTCTCTCTCCCCTCTCATCCTCCTCCCCTCCCTTCATCTTCCCTTGTTTCCCTCTTGTCTTCCTCCTCCCTTTCTGCCCTCTCATCCTCGTCCCCTTTCTCCATCTCCCTTTTCTTGCACCCACTCTCCTCACTCCTCCATCTCCCCCTCCCTAGTCTCACCCTGGTCTCCCCATATTTCCTACTCCTCCTTCCCTCTCCTTCTGTCCCTCCCCTCTCTTCATTCTCCCCTTCTTCTACCTCCATCCTCTCTCTCCCCTCTCATCCTCCTCCCCTTTCTTCCACCCACTCTCCTCACTCCTCCATCCTCTCCCCCCTCCCTTCCTCCATCTCACCCTGGTCTCCCCATATTTCCTACTCCTCCTTCCCTCTCTTCTGTCGCTCCCCTCTCTTCATTGTCCCCTTCTTCTCCCTCCATCCTCTCCCCCCTCCCTTCCTCCATCTCCCCCCACACCCCCCCTCCTCTTCTGTTTCTCTCTCTCCCCCTCTCCCTCCTCCCTTTGTTTGTCATCCCTTCTCCCCATCCCCTTTCCCTCTTCCTCCCTTCTTCCCCTCTCCATCTTTATTCTACCGCTCTATCTCCCTTAGTACATGAAATAAAAATTTGACTACAAATTTTTAAATGACAAAAAAAGAAATCTAATCAAAAATAATAATAATAAACATTTTATATCAAAATCCTAACAAACCATAATTTTACAACAACAATAAATTAATCATGACAATAGTGACATTAGCTTACAAGAAATAAACCTATATTAATAGAATTTAATAAAACAATAGAATAAATAATATGTTGGTAAACAAAATTATAGATTAAAATCAGTCATAAAACTACCATTTCACACTAAAAATAAATTGGTTGGTAAATTATTGTCAATAGTTAGAACAAATTAATCACTTCAATCTTCATACGTGTAAGTCTAAGATTCTCTACTTGGTAATAAAACAGATGCACTAAATTTAGAATAATGTTTTAGATTAAGGTAAAAGCAGGTTTTGAAGGGGCCTTAAAACCTTTTACATAAAAAAGAAAGATATACCATGAAGCTCTACTAGGTTTTAAACGGACCTGAAATCAACAGTACAACAGAACCAGGTCAAACAGGGACTTGAAACCAACAGATAAATTTAGAAAGAGAAACCAAAGATAAACTTGAAACTTGGAAAGATAGACTGGAAAGCATAACAACTAGAAAATCCTCTCAGACCAGAAAAGCAAGGACTAAGATTTTGATTTCACTCCCTTTTATGTAATTTAGAATAATGTTGTCCTGATAGTCGACTGATAAATAAACGTTCCTATGATCTAATGATTAAAAAACCATTTTAAACAGCGAATGCAAATTTGCTAGTAGTAGATTTGATTTTCATTGGTTGAAAATCATTATATGTCAGATATCATTGAGCTTGGGTATTCTCATCGCCTCACATCTTGGACTGATGAAAAGCGGAAAATATTTATTAATGTAAGGATTCAATAGTGTTAAAAATTGAGGAGTTTTGGGTGTAAT